>NIPQ01089358.1:0-29002 GCA_002806875.1 Lepidotrigona ventralis hoosana | reverse complement strand
GTCATCGGTGTGCGTTGAAGAAATCTGTGGTCCTAACCTGAAATCTTTTGGCCCATGTTTAAGGCCCGATAGGGGGACCGATGGTGATGCCGGTGCTGAAGACGGTGTTCGAGGCACTGCTTTCCAAGGGGTAGCTTGTGCCTGAGGTGCCAGGCGACGCCAGTGATGGTAGTGGCGTCCGCCGTGGTGGTCGTGGTGACGTGGTCGTGATTACGATGATGATGGTGATGGTGATGATGGTAGCGGTGGTGGTAACGGCTGATGGTCGGTGGCGTAGCAGGTACCGCGCCACCGTCTATTCCTCCGCCGCGACCTCCGCCTCCTCCAACGCCGCCCCTACCGGGGCTACCGCCCCCGCCGCCCCCGCGGCCGCTGCCTCCGTTACCTAGACCGCCTCCGGTACCACCAGTCGCGCTGTTCCCGCGGCCACCGCCCCCGCTCACGCAACGATTCGCTTTGTACCTGCAACGCCAACACAATGGAAAAACTTGGTTAGTTAATTGTCTTTTCTTCATTGCAGCTACACGGGACACACATACACACAGCGAAATCAGGCACATCAGGGGGAGGAATCGATTTCTCGCAGGGAAAGTATTATCACGCGACTACCAACCCTCGGGGGGGCTTGTCTCACAATCAGTCTCGAGCGTCACATTCTATGTGGAAGAAAATAGGAAATGACGATTTGCAATAATGTAAAAGATGACGAGTCATTTATACGTATAATTTCTTGATTATTTAAACAAGGTAATAAGTAATTTGATATACAAGAGGTTACGACGACGACGACATGCTGTGGATTAAAAAGCAAATTTATTCAAATACAAAATAATGAAATAACGTAGAGAAAAATCATGAAATAAGTAACGTGTAACTATTTCAAGTAATATATCTAGCTAAATATGATAAAGTTCTTTTTTTTCCCCTCTTTAATCTTTGATAATTGGTTTACGAAAGAATGTTTGAGAATGTATGAAAAGAAATAATGTTTTGAGAACTTTTGCAGTTTTAATTTAACGATATACCCATTTTTATACAGTATATTATATCGTATTAAATTGAGATATTCTCGGTCTAAGATAAAAGTTTCAAGCAGTACAACGTATAATGAAGATATAGCAAGTCCATTTTCATCCACTTACTGAGTCGAGACTCGAGCGAGACATTTTTATCATAAAATGGTTAAGAAAGAGAATCACATTATAGATTCGATGTGACCATTTGAAATTAAGTGATAAATTCACAATGCTTTCTACGTAGAATTTATCGTTAACATACTAAACTGCTAAACTGCTTTTCGGTAAAAAGACGAGGAACACAATTTAATTACAGATCTTGATGGAAATTCATATTTGCCTGAGCAAAACGAATTGTTACATTACGCTAGCATTATATTTGACAATTAAGTAATTCAAAATTTTCTAGAAATATACAAACATCATACGACAGTTCATTTATCACGTTTACTATCATGGAAAATGAAGATCGTAGTGATAAGAATCCAAGGTACAGACAGAGCTGGATTTATTACCGCGGTGATCATGTCGAATAATATTCGTAGTAAATTCGTTTCGTATCGTGTTCACGGCCGGTTCAGTTGTGTAGCTCGTCGCCTTGTTCGATATCGCGCATAAATTGCGCCGCGGAAACGAGACATCGTGCCGAAGCGCAGAAAACGGCCCCCGGTACAGCTTGTATCCTGTCTCGTACGTTTTCCGCGGCGCGCGTTCGATAATACCGCGACGTAACACCGATGTTCACCGATTGATTCACCGGCTTCCAGCTTGCGGATTTTTTTTCGTGTCACCGCAGTCTGCCTGATTTTTCTACGAAACCAGCTGAGAGAGAGAAATTTTAAGCTCGTTGAGATCCTTCGATCGATTGGGAAAACCTCCGAAGTTTTTCGATCGGAAGTTATTTTAACTCTTGGACGACGGCGACGGGATCAAAATATTTATTTGTTATTGTTAACTGCGGGTGTTTCAAGCATTTCGGAAAAATTTAATATTCCAAAAACTCTGCAGAATGTATATATAACGTGCAAATGCACATAAAATATTTAAAATACAGGTTTTGGTTATGGCTAGGCTATGGATTTTTATAGGAATTCGTGTTTTCTCGATTAGAAATATAGAAAAGCTCTATCAAATGTTACAGAAAGCGCTACTAAAGCTTTTTTCACATAAAATGTTTTTGTTTTTGATATTCTTTCATATTATGCAATTTTGTACTTTAAAATTGTTTATAAATGCATAATGTCCCGGCTAGTGATATTCAGACTCCATTTCTTTAATTATGTTATATCAGAAAAATATAAAATTGCATATTTGAAATTTATTTGTTAGTAACAGATATTGGCTGTATGCTGCAATTGAGAAGAAAAAACAAAACGTCGCACAAAAAAGAAACAAAGAACTTTGACGAAATGAATATTTAACTATTAAAATAAATTCAAAATGCCTGTACTTATGGGCTGAGCCTGAAAAAAAATCAACTGGATCGGAAATTATATTAGAGTAATCAACCCTCTATGATCAGAATTTCATTAGAGGACATGAATTTATTCCAATTTGAAAACTAGAAATTAATAATTATTACAAATATGTTATTCGATGTTTTTGTAATGGTATATATTAATGAAATTTGATACGAGATGAAACAACATGAAGTTTTCAAACTGTTTCAAACTTGCTCGATGTTGTAGAGAATTAAACACTTTGATGATCAATTCGGTAAATATAAACATACCTGATGAAAGAAAAATTTATCAAAAAAAAAAAAAGAAAAAAAAATTTGTAGTATAAAACTATCCACTGTCTGAAAGTCGATTAATTTTTCCTTCTTCAATGTTTCATTTCTGATTGCTAAAAATAAGTGAAATCCTGAGAAATCCCCAANGAAGAAGCAGGCCTGTGTCAAGTGTCTGAAGATGGCTCGCGCGACTTTGCTTTGACGCTCGCTCGTCGAAACGTCGTCGATGAAAAAAGTGGTGAAAACGGGGAGAAAAACGTGCACAGGTGTTCCATGATGTACCTGTGTACGTGGCCTCGAGGAGAACGGAGGGAAATTCAATTCGTTGAACACGAAAACGAATCACCGATACAACTGCCTTCGTGCTCCTATCCGACGAATGCTTATATACACTTTTTCTGAACGTCTTGTGTATGCTCTGATAAAGATTTATAAATAGATAATGGACTTTTATGTCGACTAAAAAAAACAGAACTTAACATTAAATGAAATAAAATGAAATAACGAATGCTTATATACACTTTTTCTGAACGTCTTGTGTATGCTCTGATAAAGATTTATAAATAGATAATGGACTTTTATGTCGACTAAAAAAAACAGAACTTAACATTAAATGAAATAAAATGAAATAAAACTAGGGTACATTATTATATTATTATGTATTATTTGTTATATTACGTATGTAGCCCTAGGGCTTCTTGTGTTTGTATGAATTTTTCCTGAATGTTTCGTGTATCTAACAATAGATCGTGAGGGCTTTCATGGTGGCTAATAGAAAAAAATAAAATTATAAAACTAAAGGGAGTATTATTACGTGTGAATCCTTGTGCGATTTCGTAAACAATTGTATATGGCGCCAGGAATAATCCGAAAAACTAACAATGCGTTTCTTTTTTCTTTTTTCCTTTTTTTCCTCGAAAAGTTGCCGAATGCATGACGAATTAGTCGAGGTTGTGAACGAGGTTCTTCGTTCTTCGTCTGCGTCTGCTCCGACGAATAGGGCAGTTCTTTCAGCCATAAATATCAATGAATAAAGATCGTGGACGGACTATCATAAATATTAACGGAACGTCGAACCTCGGCTTGACTGGCCTGCTATCAACGTCGCGCTCGCTTGAGCCGGCCACAAAGGGTTAAATTGTACGTCTATCGTAATTGCGGCTCGGGCAACATTTCCAGACTATTCGAACGTCCATGTCCATACCTACCTCTGTTCAGGCAGCGTGTTTCGTTCGTAAAACAAATTTCGACCAGCCGTCAGGAAAGGGCTAAAGGTGGATTCGCAGTAAAGAAATCGGTGTGGAAAATCGTAACCTCGCTTACCTGAAACAGACAAAAGCATTCGTTAACAAGCATTCATACAGTAACTGAATCTGATGGACGTAAAAGGAAAGGGCTAAAGGTGGATTCGCAGTAAAGAAATCGGTGTGGAAAATCGTAACCTCGCTTACCTGAAACAGACAAAAGCATTCGTTAACAAGCATTCATACAGTAACTGAATCTGATGGACGTAAACTATTTTTCTAATCAAAGAACATGGTGTGTTTTACAGCAGTGACTCATTTTTATCCCCGTCATACATCCTCCTCCTCTGAAAATGTTCTGAAGTATAGAGATCTCTTGCTTGGCAAACAAAAACTCAAAAACATAAATAAGAAATAGTAATGCTCTATATATAACTAATTTAATTAAATGCATTATAGATATTTTCTGACTAACGTAAGTAGTAATAAGTATAATTAANTTTTTTAAAAAAAAAAAAAAAAAATAGCAACGACGAGATCGCAATTTTAACGCTCGAAAGTTATCACTTGTGCACATTGAATTTTCATTTGCTCCATGTTCTGCGACACGACGCGAAATGTTGAGGTGAACTCGTCGAGAATTGAACAGTTTTTTCAGCTAAAGGAATCTCGATTGCTTTTCAAATGTGTATCAAACGTGACGAAGTAGCAACGGTGGAATTGTTACTTTCAATTTTATTTTCTCGTTCGTACAATTAACTGCTCGTCAATTTCCATCATTATTTAATACTTTTTTACTAATTTCTCGCAGTGGGAATTCAAGGCAAATATCGATCAAGGTAGCTTTATCAAGTCTATCTTTCTCGTGCGACTTAATGGATATGTAACAGACCTTTACTTACGTGAACTTATCGAAGGACGAACAGTTCATACAATTGGAATTCATGTCAAACAGAGATAAAGTAATACCTATTATGAAATACAAGAACGTAAATGCATTTTAAAAAGTGTTCTTTACTCACTTTATTTACTGTGTAGTATAGGCACTTAGTCACTTTCCATTATAATCACCAACTCTATTTAAACATTTAATACAACGTGAGATAAGTTTTTATATACCTTCATCGTACACTTTGTCGCAAGTTCACATAATTATTGGCTGCATGCCGTGCAATTTAACCTTTTCAGTCCCGATGTGCCATACGGAGGGTTTAGAAGCCAATCAATATAAACCATATCTCATTAGAAATATTTTATGTCATGCAAAAATATCCTCTTGAGATTGTCGGTCGATAGAACAGTTTGGTCATTATATAATATAATTATTATGATAAACTGCTCTATCGGCTGATGATTTTTTTAAGAAAAATATATTTGCATAGCACAAATCACTTTAAATGAAAAATGATTGATTTCCGAGTTCCTTATATATGTTTTAGAAGAAGTATAGAGCATCTTACTGGTCAATGAAAATACTAAATTTTGTTTATTGTTATATTAACATATCCATTGAAGTCTGTGAACCAATTTGGCTTACTAGAATTACTTCTTCCAATCCCAATGGCTTACATACGTTCCCAGACCAGAAAGAAATAATGTTTTTTTGAAATAAACAACTTTTACGTTTGATCAAACAGAGGAAATAACATCTCCAGAAGAATGTAACTTGTAAAGCTTTCTTATACATATATAAATGACGTTCACATAAACAGAGATTTATTATCTATTTCTTATATTTAACCCTTCAAAAACTAAGTCTCAAGTCGTAATGATCAAAAGAGAATTGCGCGAAGCTTATTCAAATTTAATTCTTTGCATGTTATTGATAAACATGTTCTATTGGTCTAGATTGTTTACTATTTCTTACATATATATATATATATTTGATTAGATTATTGCTGACATTAAAATTTAACAAACGATTCCTGATAAATATCACGCTCTAGAAATTTCTGAAATATCGTTGAATGTTAGACCTCAAAAACAGTGGATCCCACATTTCAATTGCCTTGCAGTATTGCTCTGCAAAGGGTTAATACATCTCTCGGTTGGAAAATATTTTTAATCATAGTTTAACAGCCTTTGTACATATGGACAACATGTGCAATACGTGAAGGACAACAAATAATTTTACAGTGAATTTTTCGAACTGAGATGAATAATGTAAATACTTTCCCTCCGTCACCTAGAGTCAAGGTGCCGATTAAAGCTTAAATCGCACGCGTCAGTTTCCACCAAAAAAAAAAAAAAAAAAAAAAAAAAAAAAAAAAAAAAAAAAAAAAAAAACAAANGAACAAAACGGAAACCTTGTCCGGCCGGAAACTTGGACAGCACGCCAGCATTATATCGCGGGGGGACGCAGATGTCGAAAACAGCTGGTCTCATGGGCAGAAGCGTACACGCGTGACGTCATCGCGGCAAAGCGAACGACCGCCAGCAGAACGCGACACGCCTCTCGGAGATGCATAGATTGAACCTATTTCTCGTGGGTCTCCGTCTCGCCACCCTCTTTCGACCATCCCCCACTTTCGCTGCCAGCGTTCCCTTTGTTCGGGATGGAGGGAGATGGGGAGGTGGGGAGGTCAAAGGATTTTCGCGAACGCGAAAAGGGATCATCCGCGTGGAAAAAGGACTCGAGGCTAACCGATCAATTGATACCGTGCGCCGATTAATTGGCTGCAACCCCTCTAACCGGCGAAATCCACGCTCCCTTCCCCAACCTCGACGCACACACACACACACACACACGTACACGTACACTCTTCTCTTTCTCTCTTTCTGTCCGCGATCGAATCGAGCCCGCGGTATTTACATTTTGCGAATTTTAACGCGTCGTCGGAGCAACGAGTAACCAGCCGTGCCAATTAACGCGACGCGACGATATATTCCCGCGGGGATACCGAAATGACGGCCCATGGCCAGCTAACTGAATGGTTCCCACAACGTGGAATAAAATGGAATTTCGTTCGACGAAATTCCTTACGAAATGTTTCACTTCGGGACGATCTCTCGTTGGAACAGATAACAGATAATCAAGTCAAAACCGCGGTGGATGATTGTGAAGTCGAGTCTTACGAGTTACTTACGAGTAAGGGGCCGTGTCTCGAATGCCAAGCGCCGGCTTACCTGCAAACAAAGAGAGAGAAACGTTTATTAATTATCCGTGTGCTGGAAATTGCGAAGAACGCGGGCAACATGCAGTTCCGCGTACGCACGGGATGAAAAACGGGAGGCAGTATCGCGGAGAACAACTCGAGAGGGCAATCGAACACGATCGAACGACTCGAGACGAGTTCGAGAGGTTCCACGCGCGTTGACTCGTTTCGCGCTGAACATATGTACGCCACGTTATACGGAACACGTGCGTACAGCGTTGCGGTTTCACGAGAGGGCACAGTGCTCCGGTTCGACTCGTTTTTGCTGTGTCAACCACGACGCGACGCCTGGCTTTTTCAGCTGGATATACGCGGGCAGAGATCGAGTTCCCTGGGAATCGATGGAAAAAGCAGCGAGACAACGTGGTCGCGACGATCCGTCACCTCTTTCGGACGACGATCGAGCAGGGCAGCGATTAAAATCGGGTCCACAATTATTAACGCGTTTGTGGCTGATTTAATTCAAGTAAAATTGTTTGTATATTTCAACTATGTATTCTTCGTTTTTTTTTTTAAATTGTGTAAATTTATCTTTTTTCTTTTGTTCGCTTTTTGTTAACTATATATTACATTGTATCTATTCTTGTATACGAATAAAGTACGAAGAAATTAATTGAACTAAAATAATTTGAAGAAATACGAAAGGAAATAAAAATAAAAATACTGTGCAAGTTGATTGAAGATAATTTTTTCCTTTTTTCTTTTTGCTACATTACATTGATTGATTAAATATGTTACACACATATGATTGTTTGCATTTATTCCTGTACGAACAAATAAATCGAATTGAAATAACCTGAACAAATTAAAATTTTTTATAATTACATTTTTTGAGGATAATATTTTACAAATTTCTATTACATAAAAACATCGCTGGTAATATGTATATTTAAAGGTTATACTGAAGAAAACCTGCAATATTTAACAGATTATCGCTCCATATTATTACTACCAACTCATCAGATATAAAACACGTGATTCGTTTTCGCAATTTTCAAACACCTCCTCGCCATGAACTATGACATGTGTCCTACTGTCATACACATACGTTAATCATCCGGTGGATGGTGCAAAACAGAACAAACTAGGTATTAGTAACAGACGATCGAGATTCCAGGCGAATCTCTGATTCGCGTGTAGCGGTTCAATCGCGATTAGCGGTCGCTAGATTTTGCGGTTATTGTTTATCAGCTGTCACCTCTCGATTTCACCTTCAACAACGCAGAATCATCGCGTTGAACTATCGGCCGATATCTTTGCAGATCGAGTGAGCGAAATTTGCCAGCGGAAAAAAATTCACGGAAGCGTAGAACAAGGCAGGAGCAGGACGGGAAAAATTACAGGCGACATACGGGCGACCGTACCTGACGACATTTTATCTTCTACGTTTGACATTTCGAGAGTATTAAATTCCCTCGGTTTATACGCCCACGCCCTTGCGCGCGACCGGCGAGGGAGAACGTTCTCAACATGGCGCCGCTCGCGAAAAAGACCCGCTTCTCTCTCTCTCTCTCTCTCTCTCTCTCTCGCTTAATTCCTTCTCTCTTTCTATCTCCGTCTCTCTCTCTCCTTTTTCTTTCCCATTTTACCCATTCCCCTGGCTCCGTTTCTAACGAACTATTGTCCTACAGCACCGTGACCGCGTTTCTTCGGGAATGGATTCCTTCACGCTTCTTCTTTTCTCTCTTCTCTTCTCTTTTTTCTTTTTTTTTTCTTTTTTTTTTTTTTTTTTTACCACTCCTCCGTTTCGCAATCGTCCGGCGGACGCCGCCGCCAGCCGCTCAGCCTACCGTGCAAAGCAAATTATGCAAGCGCATTTTCGTCGCGTCGCGCGGCGGCCAGATGAAGGGCGTTTCGAAAAACCGGAGAGACAAATTGCAACGATGTCGCGCGACGTTGATCGGAAGAACAATCCGCCTGCTGCTTGATGGAATACGCCGTATAGATTTTTTAGCCATATGTCGCACGCGGTCAATCGAATTTTTGGTATAAACTTTAGGTTCGAACGTGCGGTGCTGCGGATGATCATGCAAGTGATACGTGCATATGTAAGTTCAAAGCAATTTCTGTGACGTATTGGGCACGGACATGCTGTGAGAGACTGAATTCGAGCAGGTTCACCGTGTTTGATCGCCAGGATTTAGTTCGAAATAGCGTGGATTGTAAGAAACATGATGAATATTCGTATGGGAAAAAATTCATAATTTTGGTTATATTATATTTTGTTTTTGAAGTGACGTAATATAGTAGTAATAATTTTTTTCTAAGATTTCAAGGATACCACCACTTTTCCTTTTTTTTTAACAAAATCATATATTTTTTGATCACCTTGACATATTCTGTATAGAAGAGTATTAAGCTAAGTATGTCAAGAAATTACTATATTATTATTTTATACTATATTATTATGTTCGTAAATTGTCTTCATTTTTCGTGCACAGATTTTACAAGATTCAAGTAAAAATATCTCTTACATTAACTTTCTGATATACATAGGTTTTTTTTTTTTACAGAGAATGTCGGGCTGCTTCGAAATAACGGATAATACTTGAAATGACCACTAGTAACTAGTCCACTCTGCGTAATTTATAAATAATTCATTCGAGTCGAAAACTTTCGGAAATAGAGCGGATTCTGGTCTGAACTACAACAAGAACACAGTGTCACGAGTGTGTTCAATATTTGAAAAAACTATCTCTCAGAAATCGTCGAGCGAAGATCCATTTGATGAATCTACAATTAGTCGCACCGCTGTTCGTCAACACACTGTCCCAAGCAATTTATATTTAATGACGATCAGCGGCAATTATTAGCAATTGTATCCTACGATAGAACAATAAAACGTCTTCATCTCGTAATACAGCGAACGCAAGCCGGAGAATTGTGAACGCGTGAACGATGTCCGATTGCTTTTTACCAAGAGAAACGTCCCGCGAATACGTGTCAATTGCCTTCGATGGTCACACTTGTTTTTTCTTTTTTCTTTTTTTTTTTTTTTTTTTTTACCGANTACCGAAGAAGATATCACGTATTTACATATTTGAAAACCTAGCGAGTACTCACACGCGTTCGTTGGCTAACATCTGCGATTTACTAATTCAACGAGACGCGAACGGTGCGAAGTTGTACAAACTCGAGAAGTAGCGAAGTGTTAACATAACGCGGAGGGATGACGAAATGATCGCCGACCGGTAGGGATGGGATCGAGTCCAATATTTCATCCGTTTGTATCACGAAACGAATATTATTTCGTGGAACAATTCATAAGCAGCGATTAAGAATTTTATATTTATTAATAAATGAAAGTAAGTTCGGTAAGTAACTCATCGTTAAAAACTACATGTACCACGCGAATATCATTTAATATTAAAAGTATCAATCGATAAAACAGTTTAGTTTTCAATAGTAAAATTACTTTAATATTTTCAATAGTTTTAGGTGTTACATTCTAATAATTATGTTACAGATCATATAACGATGACTAAAACGTTCCACTGATTGAAGATTTTGTCAAAGAAAATGGCATTTTAATAGCAAATTTCTTAACCAAAAATAACTTATACTGATCAGTTTCTGAGTTTTCTATATAATATTATGTATTCCGTCTCGTATCTTGATATTTCATTGTATACTAATAGAGAGAATGGAGAATAGTAAATATTTAAATTGACGTTTGATAAATTATAATACATGCGGATATATGCAATTTAAGTCGTGCAAATGAGTTGACTTTCATTTCGTTAAATACCAAACAACGCAACATCTCGTATATATGATCCGTTTAAAACAAGATTTATTTCTTTTGGTTCTTACATGTATGTGTACATGTGATCGAATTGACAGCGGTTTCTGCTTTTGGAGTTTCTAAAGGCGGGATTTCCGAGAAACGTCAAATGCATGCACGCCAGACGCATTTATACCGATACAACGAGGAGTTGCATGTCCCTGTTTTTCTGTACACGTCTTTCAAATGTTGCGAACATTAGAAAATCAAGGACACGCTTCTCCATTATACCGTGTATAAATGCGTCTAACACGGTCAACATTTGAAAATCACGCGCAAAAAAAAAAAAAAGCAGGAACATGCTTCGTTCAGTCTATGAAATTTCTGTCACGTTAAAACAGGGTCTAATGAAAATAAAAATAGATCTCAATTGAAAGACGTATTGTCAATTGTTATTCTAACTTGTTATAATACAATATATTATAAAGGATTCGAATCCAGATTTGAACCTACTCGCGAGATACTCGATCTCATCCCTACCGATCGGCGTATCCGAGCGTAAGCGTTTATTACTTATTAGCCGGCGACTTATTAACGACGGGCATTGTTCGACACGCGTATCCATTTCGAGACAAATGCCAAGGTGAGTAGCGTGCACGCGCGATTACGATTGTTGCAACTCTCCTCTCTCTCTTTCTCTCTCTCTCTCTCTCTCTCTTTTTCGCGTTCACGCGCGCGCGCCGTAATTAATATGCGACCATCCAGGGCGACTCGTGCTCGCGCTTGCGAGAGCCAACATCGTCGCCGGGAATTAACTTCCTAATTAACGAGCGGACCACGGTCATCGCCGTGCAAACGTTAAAACCAAGCGAGATATACGGGCGAACGTTCGGCGCGTTCACCAGCGTAATTAGAAAGTAAAGATCGTAAATTTTTTAATTGTCACGCCGATAAGTGCCAGCCGGATTTCATTCGATCCTCGTCGATGAAATTCGTTCGCGGATTTATGGCCAGTCATCCTGCGTGTCGATCGCGTCACGATCGACTGGTTCGTCAGTTCGATTTTTTACCAGCGGTCTACGATTTTTTTTTCGCGGTAATCGCGCGAAAAATTTTCCTCTTTCTTCCCTCGAGATAAATTAGATCTCGCCTGTGGTGGATAATTCTTGAAAAAAAATTGCAACGTAGAGGATTTTAAATTCTTTTTAATTAATTGTTTAACGTTTTATAATTAAGTTGAAGTTTTTTAATATCGGAGCAATGACAGGGAATCTCAATGATTCGCCGTTGTCTGAATTTCTACGATTTTTAGAATACTTAAAGAAAAGTTAAAGTACATGTGACACTGTGATAAATTGCTTGGCCCTTAAAATATGTGTGGCAACGTGCTTAAATTTAAGCATCTATGATATAATGTAAGCTGTAAGAAGAGGGTTAAACTAGTTAAAACACAATGCCATAAATTTCTTCGAATCTCCTAAAATTGTCAAATCCAAGTGGAAGGGAGAAAAGTATTAAACGAATCCTTGAAATTCTCTTTTATAGCTACGTAGAAAATTAATTAGAAAATGGAATCCGATGATGGATATCGATTGGAAAAAATGGTAAACGAAATGCTACGTTAACGTAGCGTCGGCCCTTAATGGGTAAATGGAATAGTGATTATCTTATATTCCTATAAGTTATATAAAGTGCATGCAAAGCAACAGTGTATCGGGCTTGAAGCATGGGGAGGTTCAAGTTAGTTGAATTTACAAGGATGTATCAGAAAATGGACAAGTCTAAAGCATATAAAGATATTAGATTAGATGTTGATTTCATAAATGTGTAAAATCATTCAGAATTTAGTGACCAGTCTTTGATCAACGAATTCAGAATTTCTCCGTATTCAGTTGCTCTATAATCTTTTGTGTTATTTTAACTTATAGTTTGTATTTAATTATTTTTCTATTTTTCCATTACCTATAATATACATATATAATAATTAATATGAAGTTATAAATAAATAAATATAACATGTGTTTCAATTTGCAATTTATTTCGGAAAATTAAAAATGTTGTTGAACAACAACTTAATGAATATAGTTTTCGAAGAAGTTACTTCAAGGGAAGAAAATGACACGTCATTCATGTGAAAAATTATAAACATGAAGAACATTTACATTTCTATATTACGATTACGTTAAGAGAATGAGGAAATTCCGCGAGTCGATCGGTAAAACTGAGATTCCAAAGCTGGGACCTGATTATTACGAGTAACTCTAACATCGGGATTTCTAGGATACAGAGAAAGAGAGAGAGAGAAGACTGATTTAATCAACGGCAGTCTGCATTCCAAGGAAATTCGAAGGAGAGAAGCAGCGTCATAACAACGAGAACAGTCGAATCGTCGAACATCGCGAGGAAAACGAAATTTACGAGCGCGGCCGCGGTACATTACGCGGCAATTTTCTGGAGACAAATCACCCGCGTTTTCTTGCTCTATTTCCGAGCGTGCTGCGTCCGCCGCGGAGAGACTCGTCCCAAGGATAGAGAGAACCGGTTTTCCACGTTCTCAGACAGGACGAACCTCTTTCGATCTCGTGCTCGCGCATCGCTGATTATCATATTAAATGGACCGGAGTGTTTGCGGTCATTGGGTTGAGAGCGTAGAACGCGTTTTCCATTTGCCTCCGCCCTCTCTCTTTCTCTGCGATCTTCTTCTCCTTCGTTCTTGCTCGTTTCGTATTTACTTAAAACGATGCGTCTCTCCTTACTTCGGGTAGATTTTTGCTAAAAAACGACGGAAACTGAAAATGTGAAAAACGTTCTCTTCAACGAGTAAATTTTATTGTGTTACGACGTGGACGTGGAAAAAGTCAAGTGTCGAAATTAAGATGCTTCATCGATGAATTTGGTCATTTTTCATTTTGTCATTGCTGTTAAAGTACATAAAAATACAGCGATTGTGACCTTATTTATTAATATATATATAAATTCTTCGATCTCATCTGCTGCTAGCTGTCGTTATTTGAAAGCCTTTCTACTTTTTAATGAAGATACGATGCACCATCAAATGTCACGTTCACAAACATTCCACTTCAACATCTGCCATTTGACAATAAATCACTTATAATTTATTCTTTACTTCAACACGACGTTACACTGGGAAATATTGATTAATGCCAATCGTTCAATGTCAAAAAAAAAAAAAATTAAATCTGACCAGCAGAGATACGAGCACCATAACAGATATACGTAAATAAATATATTTTAATATATTTTCGATTTTCAACCTGCCTTGCTCTCTGCCGCGCGCCGAGAGCAAATTTGTCGCCGATTCCCTTTAATCCGTTCAAAATTGCAAATTGGACGAACAGCGGCGCGTTTCTCGGTTAGTCGCGGCCCATTATTCCGTAAAATTCATGCGCCGAGCTTTTCGATTCGCGACGCGGACAATTTGCAAACACGCGGCCCGGGAACGCATCGTTACACCGCGCGTTTGCCCGGTTGTTTGCATTCGGACCGTTACCGGCAAACATTAATTAAGTTAATCAAATATTAAAGGATAAATAATGACGGTTATTAATAGACGGTGCGCTCCAGCTGTGACGCGTCGCGCGTTCCCAATGAAAATTTTCCACTCTCGAAAGAGCCCCCGCGGCTGATTAAATTCTCCGCGGTGCCACGTTCACACGGCTCTTCCATATTGTCAGGCATGTTTTTTCCCCCTTTCTTCCCTTCTTTTCTTTTTGTTTATTTGTTTGTTTTGTTTTTATTCTCGCGTTGGCCTTCGACTTTTCTTTCGCGAAATGCCAAATTCGGTCGGCGAGAAATTCGAAAGGCGCCACGTAACGAGTATTGCTTCAACGAGCAAACGAACGATTCCCAGACACTGAGTACACTGTTCCAGATCTCAGCCGTCAGGCTTCGCCGACATTTGCATACTTTGGAGGCCGTTTTGAGCAAAACGGGTCGATTCATCTTCGTTTTCGACGGTATGGACGAAACTAGCGACAGCTGTCGAGCATTTTTTTTTTTTTTCCTTTTCCTTTTCGAGTATAAGGTTGCGTGAAATCGAGAGTGTGTTTCAATACACGTGATGGATTGATAGGAAAAATCGATAGAGCTTACTTGCAAAAAGGAAACAAAATTATATAATTTTCCATCTTCAGTTGCTAAATTCACTATAGGATACAGAAAGAGGAAAAGACAGGAACAGTGGAAGTCACGAATTCATTATTTCATAAAATCGATCGATCTATTGTGTAGCAAAGGGTCTCGACGAGGAAGACTCGGGTTCCCCCGAGAAAAAAAGACGCGTGTCCCTTTGGCACTGGTGGTCGTGCGCTTTTCACGCGAGGTTACAGCGCGTCAATATTGCCTCGACCTCGTCTCGCAGCGACCTCGAACGATCCTTTCAATGCCTCGGAACGATCAATCTCCTCGGCATCCTCTGAATTAAAACGATCCCATTGTCTCTCGAAGGTTATTTCGCAATCGGGTATTTCACGCACGCAGCTCTCAAGCGACCGAGCACTTTTTCGTCGAGTTGTACTTTTCATCAAGAGATCGGAAAAAAAGAAGAGAAGAGAGAGAGAGAGAGAGAAAAAAAACGAAATAGCGAAAAAAAGAGGAAAAAGTTAAAAAATGGCACCAAGCGGACTCTCCGACAGAGTGGGAATAGAGTAAGAGCTATTTCGCTGAAATCAGTTAAGTGGCCGAGTTGTTCCGAATCGGTAGAAATATTCGTCTCGTTCATTATCATAAGCCACCAGGGAATAAAAAGAGAGTTCGCGATAACGAGACCAAACCGCTCCCCTTCCATCCACTAGCTCCGTTTCTGTCGAGCCAAGAATTTTCCAAGCGCGATGGTTACCGTGCACCTTCACCGTTGGACTGTTTATCGCTGGGATTATATATACTTTTTCGGGCGATGTGACGGAATGGCCAATGAAACGGCCCTGATAAACGAGGGACCGTCGAGGTATCGTGCTAACGAGGGTATCGTGCTTTTTAAGAGACGCGATAAGATTCAACGTGGGTGAAGCGTTTCCCTGAGTAATTACAAGGTTTACCGTGCATTCGTTCGATCTTGAAGTGGTCAGGTAATTTTGCTTCCGAGTGAAACAGTACCAAGCGTCTCAAAGCGTCGTTGTCGATCAATCCTTTGACTCTGACGTGGATTATTTTTGAGATTTCGGACCAACGAAACTGCAACAATGCGCATATTCTTTGAATATTTTCTTCGTCGAAATTTATGCGGTAGATTTATATAGGCTATCGTGGAATTGATGGCCTAACCGATAAATTAACAACAAAGAAATACCTTTTCATGTAGATTTTTTGGTCAAGCATACTTTAATTTCAGGACGAATAATCGACAGAAGGTTATTTTACGTATAAAAAATACTTTCACTCATTTTGAAGAATGTTCATCACGTTTAATTAAGAACTAGCGCAAGTGTACTTGATAAATTTTTAAATTTAATTTCCTGCGATTTTTTTAAATTTATTTTCACACATAGAGTAATCTCTCAAGTCGATTCAGAGTTAGCCTAATTTAAATATACAAACTGTTAAACTGGATTTTTTCAAAAATGAAGTCCTAAACTTAGTGTTCTCATATAGAATTATTTTCTCGTACATTTGAAAAATTTGAAAAAGCATGCTTTCTAGGAAAAGTGCAAAAGAAGATTATTTTGTTAATTAACATTAAAATGACTGGTCTTTGATGTTATACGTACGTAAAATACTCTAAATATAATTCATCACGATTTAAATGATAACAATTAAAATAAACAGATCTATACGACCTCTCTCTAAATAGAAATCGAGATTAATTTTGACAAAAATACCGGTATCTTTTCAGCAGTTATAAAAAGAGAAAATCTGAAGAAATGCTGATGGATTTGGTAGTTTTAAAGTTGTTAAAAGAAAAATAATAATAATCAGAATAATAGACTTATCAATACGCACTTTTGCAATTACAATGACTGTCAGAACAGAATAAAATACATTTATTGAACACGACACAGGGTCGTGAAAATTATAGAATTAATAAGAGCAACATAACTCTCAAAATTAATAGAATTTTCATAACCGATCTCTGCAACGTCCTCGAACAATCGAATATTTTTAACAGTATCACTTTCGTCGTAAGTATGTAATATAAAGATTAAATAATATATAATTAAAGATATAGATCAATATAATAATAAATCTCTGACGATAACAAAAAGTTAACATATCAAAGTTCCTCTCCTATATACCAATATTCTCCACATTTTTAAAATGGATTTAATTCAACCAAACAAAGCCGCGATTTCGCGTTTTCGAAAACGCATTTGCGTTGTTGATTCGAGCTTCGAAATGAAAAGACACGGCCAGGAGAACAATCTCTCGCGCAAAACGTGGCAAGCATCGGACAATCGCCAACAATTCCGGCGTGTTTCCGAGATGTTCGCCGAGCACGTGGAGTGCGGAACGATTTGCGAATCGGTCCATTCTTCGTCGCACCTATTGTCGATAATTCGATCGGCAGCCGCGGATTCATCCAATCCCATGCAGCGACGCGTACGTACGTACGTTGGCTGTTCTGGAGGATCCAGTCAGATTTGAATGATAATCGGACGGTCACACGATTGATTTATGAATGCAGGAATGGCCGGTGCTTACTAGACGAGATTAATCTTCATTACACGACATTATTCCGTCTGGCTGCATCGAGCATCGAGCATCGAGGGGGCACGCGGCCAGAGAAGCCGCTTCGCTGTAGGTAAACTCGTCGACGAGATGACAGACTGCTGACCTTTATCCCGGGCTTTCGGCATAAGTGGGATCATCCCACTCGCATGTTCTACCTGCGATTTCGGAGAAAGAAGATGATCGAACTTCCGCTTTTCAAGACCTCTGTACAAGTTTATTCCTTCTTTTTTTTTTATTATCATTTCTTCCTTATCTTTTCATTATATCACGCTGAATACCACGAGATCAGTAGAAACACATAATTCAAATGAATGGTGTGAAGAAATTAATGCAGTATAGAACGCATAAAAATAGTTTCATTTATATATACAATTATTCGCGCATATTATGACATATCGTATTAAAGCACTGCAAACAAAGAAAAACTGAACAGTCTTCACAATATGTGACACTTTTTTTGGTACAATTTCCTGCTATCCAATTCTCTTCTACAAAATTCTCGTCCGATCCTGGCTTTTCCTGCCATTTTTTTCTTTCTTTCTTTTTTTTTTTCCATTTCATGGCACGAAGAAACGCATTTCAGCGCCGCCAGGGGTCATTACTAAGACAAATCCATTAAACTTCAACTTATCTGTCGCAAATATTTCAATCTAATATCTATCGCGCAACAACGGATTCATGTTGGCGTGTTGGCCAACTCATGTATTATCAGCGTGCCATATTATATATAAATTTACTCCTTTTTTTGCAAATTATTTCTGGCGATAAGGTTACGGGAAAGTTCGATAACGAGAGCCCGCGCGTGATGCACGCACGCCCACGTTGATCGCGTTGCGCTTGATTAACACTAGTAAAAAAAAAGTAAGTATTACTTTCGCTAAAGTGCCTGTGACGAACGAGTCTTTGTTCGAGGATGTGCTCAATTGCTCGGTTCTATTCGTCTCCGCGTGGAAACTGTCTCCCCCCCCCCCCGGGGGGGGGGGTTAACCCCGGGGACCGGGGTTNTTGGAAAAGCACCGGTTATTAATCGACGAACCTGCTTTCCCCTCGAGTCAATGTTCACGAGGAGGTCTCGAGTTCGCGAGATCCGATCGCGTGGTTTTGTCACTGAATCGGTCGGCTCGCCTGGCTCTCGTTAGCTGGTTGTTTCGCAGCGAGTAGAGTCAAACGAGCGGCAGGTAAACGAACGATTCCCATTCACGGTGGACGCGCGCCAACGCGTGATCTACGATCGACCAGTTGAATCGACCGTGCCAAATGGATAACGAGCGAGACATCTTCGGAATAATCGTCCGGCTTGGAAAGTTCTTCCCCTTCTCGTGTCCGCGCGTGTTCGTTCGAGAATTCCGCCGCGATAGCTTATCTTCGGCGAGCTGGTTCGCGCTGGTCCCCGGAGCCCTCCGTGACGTTTCTCTTCTACCGGAGTCGTCCCAGATCCCACGGTGCCCTTCGACCTCCACCTACTGGTAATATACACGCCGGTGAGTCACGTCGCGACGAGAGATTCGTCGGAGGATATCTTGTTTGGATTTCGAGACCAACGCGGATCAGAGGCGACCAACTCGAAGAGAGCGAGACACTCGAAGAGAACGCGTCTTGGCTTCTTCTTTCTTCTCCTTCGACGATCATGGTGTTTTGAACACGATGATCGTTGAAGAGTAAATCAAGTAGCAGAGCCACGTATCCAGGCTCCCCTCAGGTATCCTGTTGTTTTTTACGCTCTATTTTATGTTTTGTTTTTTATTCTTTTATTCTTTTATTCTTTCTTAAGTTTACGACACGAACGTGCTCTTCAGTATTGGCTTGTCACATTAAGAAGTTTCTACATTTAGAAAATTTACAACGGGGCCCCTAAATCTCAGTCAGCTTTCGTTTAAAATGTTTTCAAATCTATCACAAACGACAGTATTACAGTGTTATGTATTTTTATATAAATAAAGCAGACCTCTCCAGAATAATTTAACAATTTACTATATTATTATTACATCGTCGTTTGGTAATTTAATTCGTTTAAAAACAATTTACTATCAAAAACTTACTTTTATTACTAAACACTTTCTTGCCTCAAAAATTTAAAATTAACATCCCCACACATGGATGATACGGCGATCAACGAGTTAAAGGTATAATTAGAAAATGATAACTTTTATTCGAGACAAGACTTCCATTCCATCCATCCAACTTATTGATGAAGAAATGTTTTAACAGCGCTGTACAGGCTGTTTCATATGAAGTTATTCACGCAATTTTCTCTTAAATTATTCGCCATAGAAAGAAAATAAAACTTGCTTTGCTTCGAGGAGGGACACACGCATCTTACAGTGGTCACAAATCTCATCTAAATGACTAGGCTTCCGAGATTTCAAGATGACCTCTATTTTTAAATTAAATGGAACTATATATTTTTGAGTTCATAGTCTTCTGGCTGGCATCAAGACGAATTCAGCGTCCCTGACTGTCGTTTAGGGGCAGAATAAATCAGTGCATTGACGTCCAAGGTCACTTCGATCTCTAGATGCTCAACGAAGGTAAGCTTTAAAGCGGCGTTGAATGACCTTGGAACATCAATGTTATCTATTGCTCGTTGAATTTGTCTTGACGTCAGCTGCAAGACTGCGGACTCAAAAATATACAGTTCCATTTGAAAAAAAAAAGGTCACCTTGAAATCTCGAAATTGTGACCACACAGACAAGATTTATGACCTGCATAAGATGTTCAACTCGAAACAACAAGCAAGTTTTATTTGTAACATTTTCCTCTATAGCGAATAGTTTAAGAAAAAATTGCGTGGATAGCTTCATATGGGACACCCTGTACAATCCTTTTCGATTCGTACTTTGTCAAAGTATCTTAGGACGACTTACAAATATAACCAATTTCTAATAAAACGGACTTCTTTGTCACATCACGGAGTATCAGAAAGAGAGACGATTCTCGCGGCAAACGTTCGAAAATCCATACGCGATCTACGTCCCTCGTTGAATACAGATCGGACGAAGCTGATTGCCGGTTCTCCGATTCCGCGTGTACGTAAAGTAACTGGTTCATGCTCGATAATCGTGCTCATATGCTTAAATAATTCATACGACGTTCCCCGCAACGGGAGGCAACGTTCGCTAGAGCCCCCGCGGCAGAATCGAAGCGAATGCCTCCGACTGGCCCGTATAACGAAGTTATTGACCGAGCTGACCTCGAGACCGCCGGTCATCCGTTTCATATTTCTTTCATGGCTGCTTTAATACGAGCCTGGCGGACAGTGTCGAACGCCAGCCAAGCCAACTCTCCCTCCTTCTGGGGAACGTGGTTGAAAAGAAGACGAAGAAGAAGAAGAAGAAGAAGAAGAAGAGGAAAAAAGAAATAGAGCCAGTCTCGAGGCTCTTCTTCGTCGACCACCAAGTCCTCGGATTCTTCCATTAGGAAGCAACGCGCTGCACGCGAAAGGATTACGCGCTTGGATCGAGGACGCGAACGAACGAACGAACAGCAACCATCCTCTGCTGGATGGAAGAGGGATCCTTGGAAACCGAGATTCCGCTGGATCGAGGTCGATCGTCGGCCCTTCGTGGCCGGATTGCCCTTATCGGCTGATTACGGAACGAAGACGGTGTGAAAAGGGAGTGAGGGGAGGGACAGGGGCGTAGGCACGATAAAGGTGACGTTGCACCTAACCCGCGTGGCATCTGCCCTAGGAAGGTTAAACAGCTGGGTAGAAAGAGAGTCGAGGCGAAGAACCCGAAGAGAGAGAAGAGAGAGAGAAAATGGGATGGGTCGGAGCAGCGGAAAGAGAAAATAAATAAAGAAGGAAGGAAGAGGAGTCTAGGCCCGACGGTTCGTAGCCCGAAGTGTGGATAAAGAAGGGAATATGGCGTTGAATCGAGGGACAAAACGAGAGAGAGAGAAAGGGAAGAAGGACAAAGAAGAGCACGAAGGAAAGAGGAAGAGAAAAGAGAGGAAGGGAGACGCGAGTAGAGGGCTGCGTGGAAAGGGGCGATAAAGGCACGGAAAAGGAACTGGCAACGCCGCCCGGTCGATAGAAGAGTGAACGGAACCCGCGAAACGCGGCAACGTTGCGACCCGTCTGCTTTAATACAGTGGCTCTCACGAGCGTCGTCGTCGTCATCTCTCGGCGGGCATCCCGAATCCTTCCCGCTTCGAAAGCTTCGCGCCGGGACCCTCGAGAGTTGCATCTCTCGAGACGGTCCTGTGAATACGTTTGGTCTCCCGCAAAGGAGACGTTAAGAATTAGCCATGTACTACGGTATCGTCCTAAGATTTGGTACAGGAGATCGAAATATGAATCGAAAAGGATACGGCAAAGTCAGCATATTGCAACATTTGCGCATCGATAAAATTAAGAAAAGTCTTATTCGAATGAAAGTTCTAAGTAAAATTGCACGGTATAATTTCTCAATTATACTATCGTAATGCTATCGTACGTACGAACGAAGATTCAGAAACCTTCAGAAAATTGAAAAATTCGCGAGTGACTTGGTCGGGAACTCGGTTGAGAACCCGTCGGATTCGTATGCAGTCGTGCAGGTTGCGCGCCACTCGACGCCGCCGTGTATTTTTCGACCAAAAAATTCCTGTTACCAATTTTCGTCCCCGCGTCCCGGAGCTTTTCCCCGAGCGATGCACGGTCGAACGAGGAGTCACGCAGTCGTATCGACCGGTCGATCGATCCACCCGTTTCCAGCATTCCACACGAACATCTGTTTCGCTGTCACCCCTCACGCGCGCGAGCCCAATATCGCGATAAAACGTTCGTTTACTGGAGAACCACCGAGGCGGATAGATCGAAGAAACGCTCATTTTGTAACGAGTCTCTCTCTCTGAGTCCGATGCTGGATTCCGCGTAAAGGAATGACATTTTCATAGTTTTTAGAGAGTTTTTATTCTACGTTACAATGTCTCTAAGGCTTGATGAAAATGGCCAATATTTGCTTTTCAAGACTTCAACGTCGAAACGTCGAGCGCGTGCAATCGAGATGATAATTTGTCGGAGGCTATAATTGGAGCAACGACGGGAAAAGATGGCACGCGGCGATGGGTTGACGTTGGTCCCGACGTTGCCGCTGCTCGCAGATTCTCTGAAGGAGATTCTCTCGTTCTTACCCACTGATCCGTTACTCCGTTTGACACGAGCGAATGGCCAACGCGAGACGACCAAATCACACGTGACGCTCTGTGATCGATCAACGACCGCGAATCCGCGTCGCCTTGCATGTGCATAGGTGATTTCGTTTGGTAATTCAATCTGGCCGATGCTGGCCAGATCGATGGAAATTAACGTGTAAATAAATCGGCGCACACGAGCGCGAGGGAAACACGGCGCGTGGGCGGTCGAACGTAATGCAAATAACGTCGCGGATCGCGCGTGAAATTCGCGCCGACGTATTTTAAGTTTTAGTCGACGAATATTCTATTTTTCGCTCGAACAGATCGAAGAGGTTGCGTGCACGCGCGGCGAGTGGATTTCGTTGTTCCCAAGGAGAGAACAATTGCAAATCGTTGAGACACACACATACACGTAACGGAGAACATCTTTACTCGCGGAGTTTATTGGACGCTGTTCACCGTGAATTTTTCGAGCCGAGTTCAAAATACCGAGCAATCACGTCGTCTACCTCGTAGAAATACGAGCAACAATGAGTCGTTGATGGTGAATAATCGTTTCCACGGGGATACGAGAGATCGTTGAACAAGGCAAGGGGCGAGCACGAGCAGGAAACGCGTAATTCCAAATAAGTTCCGCAGGTGCAGAAGACTGTGACGCGTAAAAACACGAGCCGTTGCGAGGCTTCGTTCTTTTCATACGTACGAATGACGAGCGAACGACTGGAAACATTCGTTTTCGTATTCTGACGGAATCTAAAGGAATGAACCTTTCTTCGTACGCTCGACGTCTCAACGAAGGCGATCAAATCGTTATTTTCTTGCGGAAAAAACTTACGTAAAATCGTTTCAATCGATAGGATCACTGCTTAGTATAGATATATTGCAGTCTTAAATTTTTTTCTTCACTTACATTTTAAAATCTGTGCTCTATATTTATATTTGTGAACACGGGATGACAAAGAATTTACTTTTGACAGTTCTTCTACTTCTGTGTTAATTGATTTCGTTTAAGATGAAATGTAACGTAAATAAGAGATGATAAAAAAATAAAGAAATGATAATATACAAGGTGTCTCGATATTACTCTGATTTACGTCATTAGTGTTATTATTCGTGCGAAAAAATGTTACAACGAAAAGTGAATGGTGTTATTGATTTTTTTCTAGATGTAGATTTTTAAAATGAAATATTAACTCAGAAATTACTATGTATAACCTATGTATGTCAAAAAATTATTAATTTAGGAAATATTCCAAATTCAATTTTATAGTAATATTTATTTAATATTTAATATTTAATCAATCTTGTTTCTCATATATACATTATATAAAATTGAAAAAAAAAACAATTTTTCGATTTATTTTTTATAAAATGCATCGTCGATCAACGAATTTAAAAACTGAAAAACTTTGTGACTTTATTTAAAAAATGAAAATTAATCTTTCGAAATTCTTTACACGTTCACCGAAAGACTATTACCATTTTTCACCGTGGTATTTCTCGCTGCAGGTAAACTGCATTCGAAAATTTTAACAAAACTAAACAGAGACTTGCTTTATCTACGCTATAACAAATACTAAACTTTAGATATTTCACAGATTTTCGAATATTATTATTGAACATTCGCAACATCCAGTTTTCAATAACTGTATAAATCAGGTGAGGTTATCATTGAGAGGGGTTAAGGCAATCACGTTCTTTTCACTGGAACTTTTCTGCTCGGCGTGAGACAGAAATAGTAACGTAATCTCGATTTTTACGAGATAGCTTTGCATACAGTTCTTTCTTTCTTTCTTTCTCTTTTTTTTTTTTTTTTTTTTTTTTTTAGGTTGTTTTTTTNTAGCATGAACGCCGCATTATCGCGAGGGCGTTCAACTTGCTTGACACAATTTAAATAAAATCCCACACGGCGTTGTTCCTGACGTCAACGGTCCTTTATTCGCGAGAATTATCGACCGTTTAATATCCTACGAAAATCCTGGGATTTTCACTGTGAGTCACGTCATGCAGGCTACAGAAACTCCGTCTCTCGCTCAAAGTCACCTGTCATTTCGAAAAGAACTTTCCTATATCGTCTCTCTTATTCTTCCGGGTCATTCTCGCCACGATTATCGAAGGATCTCGCAACTTTGTGAAAGCTCACGAGCGTCGATACTCTTTTCAAATCACTTTACCGTTTCTCTTATTAATCTCTGTCTAATACTGAAAGCAACAGCGAAAACGATCAATTTGTATTTTACACTATAGATTGTAAAATAGATTTTTCGAGATTAAAGCTCGTATTTTCTTTATCATTAGACCGCGTAGTAAGTTCGTTCGCATCATTTCAATGTGCATTATTCAACTGACAAATGGATTATTAATTATTAATAACTTTGAAGATTTTGTCTTTGAATCGCTTTGAATTATCTCTGTGGTCTTTGAATTGCTACGTATAATTACCTGCAATGAGCATTTTCCGTGTATTGAAATAATTAATATTAATGAATATTAATATCGAAACGATTAGTATTAATATTAACAGTACAACAGATTTCGACAATCGTAAGTCTAATATTATCTTTCTTTCTATATTTATTATGTATCTATTATGTATCTATTTATTATGTATCTATTATGTATCTAGTTATTATGTATCTATTTATTCAACATAAGTTCATGCAATTATGTAAAGAACGTTTTCTGTAACACGTACTTTTAACCCTGAAAAATGTAACTAATGGCAGTGGAAATTAGTATACAATCTAATATATTACATTAATATACTATTTGTATACTAATTGTATACAATCTAATATATTAACTTCTGATACAATAAAGCTATACATTACATTTGACGAAATTAATATTATAAAAAAACAAATTAATTTTCAAAAAAATATGTAATTAAGGGCCTGTGTACTTTATTACATTATCAATTTAAACTTTATATACGTTTGTAATATAATACAGTGCACGAACATTTACTTGCACGCTTTACAAAATTAATAAGTTTATATACGTGTTCTTGTATTGTGAACTTAATTCTTTTATTTGTGCATGTTCGTAATAGAATAAACTAGGCTTCAATTCGCGGAATCACAAAGAAATATTAATTCCATAAAATACGTCCATCATAGTATCACGAACTGAACTTATTATATTATTTAACATATTTCAAGGAAAAAATGAAACATACGAATGATAAGTTTCTGCGATATTATAAACTCTCTCTTCGCTTATTTACTCATTCTAAATTCTTCCCTATTTATTGTACAAGTTTCATATCATTTTCTAGCGTAAGAGCAAAATCCTAAAAAAAAAAAAAAAAAAAGAGAAAATCTGTAAAAACATTGATATTCTGATAAGATGCCGAAAGCAAACAAGAAACGGGCGCTGGAGAATTCGCGCGGCGAAACGGGAATTATATTCACGGTCGCGGCGATATTTCAGTGTCGACGCACCTTCGGCCCTGTAAGTAACGGTACGCGTAATCGAAAATAACTCGGTGACGTAACCGGTGATGCCGGTGATAAAACGTAATGACACGGACGGACAACGTTTCGCCGGCGGACGTTGGATCGGTCGCGCGCGCGAAAGGCCGCGATACATCCGTTCGATCTCGCGCGCGAGAGATCGCGAGCTATCGCGCCGCTTACTCAAAGTCCAACACGGTAGACACGCGCGCTCGGAGAGAGGAAACGAAGAGAAGCACGACACCTGTGCGCGATTTATAGGGATCTTCGGTGGCGGCAGTGTCGCTTTTAAGCGCGCGGCTAACAACACATCCCCGCGTATCGCCAACATCATTCTCACGGTGCGGCGAGATCATTTCTGCAACGCTTCATCCGCTTTATCCGCGAGTGAAATGACTCCGTTTCGGAGTGACGAATCGATCGATCGGCCGTGAATACGCCGGGATGTGGAGATTAACTGAAATTTCAGTCGCCAAGTAATGTCGCGTATGGTGAATTGAAATGGTCAGGATAGAGAAAAATGGCTTGGAAATTGCAGAATGCGAAGAATTTCTCGAACATATTCGAAAGCAATTGGTGCCTTCGCTTTTAATGTGATCATGAAAGGGAACCTGCATTTTCACAGAACTTTGCGAAATGACTCAAAAATCCATTCCGGATTAGGTACACGCTCATTTTTTTTCTTCGAAATTTCTTCGCACACCAAAGTGGATATATTTGTAGACTTTTAACATGCAGATATTGGATATTTTTCTTGGAAAGGTTAATGAAACAACGTGAAGAAGTTACGAAAAGAGAAAAGGAAAATTCCACAATCAGAAAAGCAACTGATTAGCAACTTAATTAGAAGATATATCGTCATTTCATTTATTAGAATACATAGAAAAGAAAGTGTATCAAAGTATCGAAGAGGAGGCAGAGTTTGCTTCGAAAAATGTAAATGTGGTCGTTCCGTGATCGCTGGAAATAAAAATATTTAGTTCCCAATTATTCGAATATGCAATTCTCTCGTGTATTCCATTCCCAACTTAATTCTCGAAGTTTCAAGCTTTCGATCCTCCGACCTTTAATCTTACGTCACGTATAGCGTGTGAACTTCGTCAGAAGCTGAAATTCAAGTTTATTTTCGCCCGACCAGCGTTTCGCGAAACTTCACGAAATTGGAACAGTATCACGGCTCTATTTCTCGTGCCAACGACTCTCTCTCTCTCTCTCTCGAAGCTTCGAATTTCCAAATATGAAAAGTCGGAAGTTTGTCGGGTGATCTTTCTCTTTCTTTCGGAGGTATTCTAAAAAATCAGCTAAATTCTAAACACGCGTTTTTTTGATGAACTTCGTTTCAGTGGCCGAACGAACGTACAAGTAAAATATTCTTATTTTCGACAATCGAAAACGTCTTTGAACGGAGAACGTCCCCTGTTTTGTCTGATTATCAACATTCTCTTTCCACTGGCTGACAGCGAGAGCTGAGAATAAGAGAAATTAATTCGTCTTGCGCAATCTTTCGATGAATTCGTAATTGCACGATTAATAGCACTAACATTTCTGAAAAAGATCGAGCGAAAGAAACTCGCAGGGGAGAAGAAAGGAAAAGCACGTAGAATGATCGTGTCACGAGTTTATTAACGTCACGCGATTCGAGTCGTGACACTCGATAAATCTCATGTTCTCGTTTTTACTGTACAACTATAGTGAAACAATGACCGTATTAGATAACATTAAATTATATTATTATATTAATAATATTCCATGTTGGAAAATATTAGGGATATTAGTGCACATAATTGATGGTGTTTTTTAAAGAATAAAATCTTAATTTGCACGTAATTCTATCGAAATATATATATATATATATAAATCTATATAAATACATGACAACATGTCGTCGCAAAGTGATATACGTAGTTTCTCAATAACTATTTCAGTTTATTATTTCAGTCTTTGCCGGTATATTTTTTTAATAAAATGTTTATGACTGAAATGGAAAACTTGCATCAAAGAAATTGTAAGCGTGTGAGAAACAGCAGAAACACAAGCTTCTATTTATATTCTGAAAGGAATTATTTATGTTTTTAGAAACGAACGATTGCAAATCTGTAAAAGTTTAATGAAAAACGAAAACCTACGAAACGGTAATTTTAGTGCGGAAATAATTTAAAAATTGTAAAAATTGCTCGGTTAAATTTACATTTCCAGAAATCTCCGTGATGACTTTGAAGTTTATGTAAAGCCAAACAAATTTAAGTTTAAGACCAAACAAATATTTTGACGATACACAAAACCTTTTAGTTATTTTCCCATTTATCGAGAACTGCACAACTTTGTCGTACAAGTAGAACGTGTAAAAATCTTCAGTTCCGATAAAATTCGGTCAAACGTATACAAATTCCTTTCCAGTAGAAATTATTTTATTATTATTTCTCAATAATAAAATAAAATATTTCCCATTATAAAAACCCGTTTCATAAAAATAAAACGTCGTTCTAATTCGTGCCAAAATTGTATTGTGAAAAGCTAAAATATCGGCTCAAGATATTTGTCATGATTATTAATTTGTTTGATATTTGATTTATTGTATATAATTACATTAGATTTATTTTTATTATAAATCTTCTTAAGATTGAACGTACGTGGTGATTTATAGCAAACTTTATCTTTCTCGATGTAATCGATGACTACACTACTCACGCGAAAAAATTAAATGAATAGACACAGATGACGAATTTGAAATTAAAAAAATAAAAAAAAAAAATGTCAAACTCTAAACCAAAAACCTAATAATAAAATAACGAAATTTAATCCCCAAATTACCAAACACTCCTTAGATTCCCCGTAGACTCGGTTTCGAGCGATTCTCGGCTTCTCTG
>NIPQ01089357.1:15916-26526 GCA_002806875.1 Lepidotrigona ventralis hoosana | reverse complement strand
AACTATGAATTCTGGCTCGGTGCCTGATCCTCGTCTGATCCAGTCTCCATCTATCTTATCGCATAGTAAAATAATCCATAATTTTTCATTATCGAGGCTCGTGGTATCGTCGAAACGTTCGAAACGTTGCTGATGCTCGGTGATCATTAGATGATTGACGAGAAATTCAATTCGGTTTTCAAATCATACGTTAAAATACATTGTTCAAATAATTCAAGTTGAAACAGTCGATTAAATTAATCTACGAAGGGATACAGATCTTTACTAATTTTGTTTCAGACTATACTTCTACACAGTATATATTACTAAAGGAGTGAAATAATAATTCAATTTTCGAATAACTTTTTGAAAGGAGAATAAATCAATATGTGGAAAGATGTAGAATATTTACTAATTTTTAATTTTTCATTTTAATTACTAACAAGTTTATTTAATTATTATTTAATAATTACTAATAAATTTCTTATTTGTTGGTAATCGAAAACACTATGGATATCTCTATTTTAGATGGAAATTTTCAATTTCAATGAATTCCAATTTCAGGACGATCGAATTCACTTACTTGTTTCACTTACTCGGTCTTCCAATACCTTTATCAATGTTTCTTTATCTTTAAATCAATCTTTCGACAAATCTTTCGTCAAAGTACGTGAGTAGTGTCTCACTACACTAAATTCCTTTCTGCATTTGTAAAAAAATTTCTAAATGCAAGCATTTTCTACAATACTCGTCGCGTAAAAGCAATTTCTACTTTCCATTTCACAAAGGTTGCACTTTTTAAAATTATACTCTCTAGAATGCAAATTCATCCTGCTCGTATCTCAGCTCGTGCTCATATTCTCCGAGTTTATTTATAGGTTCAATTTACCATAAATAGTGATAGAAAAGAACGAGCAAAGTATAGGAAACAGCTGTCTGGATATCCACCACGGGAACATTCGGCAACAATTGTTTTCGGTCTAGTGGCCATCGAGTAATTGTAGATCGCATGAACTTCCCGGCAGAAGTTTTCCAGAGGGATGGTTTTGCGAAGTCCTGTCCGAAAGATCGAAACTCGATGGTCCACTCAGTATTTGAAGAGGTCTTTGATGGGATTCTTGAGATAAAGGTGGGCCAAAAATTATGCTACGACAATTGTATACCGGATATGAATCTCATAATCTCAGTTCCTTTGCACGAAATACTATACTACTAAATCGTGTGAACGATTTTATCCTTAAGACTTTCCTTTTATAATTTCAAGTTCATTCTTGATTTAATATGATTCGATATATTTCAAACAATTTTATTACTTTTATAACTCTGAATATCGTTAAAGAAATAATAATCGAAAGCTTAATCACGTTAATATGCAATTTAAAAGGTACGATCTGAACAACATCAAATCAGTAAGGTATTGATACGTTTTCCCGTTGAATCGTTTTAATACAAATTAATTAATTAAATATAAAAGGATTATTTTTTCACGAAACACGAGAAAAGCTCACCTTTACGAATCTAAAGAATGATATATTTTACGATTTATATATTACACTAATTAAAATAACTGAACATATTTTAATTAGTGTAATATATAGTTTTACACTAGTTAAAATAATTGAATAATTAGTTATACGCTAATTAAAATAATTGAACATTTTATTCCATGGATTCTTCGTGCATTCTATTTTATCAATGATTCAATTTAATATAATATTCCATGTTTCTGAAAAAATGTTGAATATTTACTACCAACGTCATAAACATTGTAAATTAATTAATTAAATGTAGAAGAACATCAACGATATTTAACAAATGATTCAATGCAGTACATGATATTCCGTGTTAATGTTTCTTAAAAATATCGAAATATTTCTGCAGCCAGGAAACAAAATCAATTTCACCTTGAAAGCTGTTCCTTCGCGATCAGACGGATAGAGTCTGAGGGAAACGACGCATAATCAACGCGAATCGACGGTCGATTCCCTGGAGGACCTCGTCGAGATACTGGAATCACTGGGGTGGGCCCCGAACATAGCCGAATCTGACTTGCAAAGTCGCAGATTTGGGGATGGTGTTGCGTCAAGGGAGCCAATGCGATTCGCTACGGTCCCTCGGGACGCTCTTATTTACTTCGACGATTGTCTGGCCGGGCCATTTATCCTCAAGTTTGAAACGTCCTATTTATCTTTGGACTCGAATGGCCGAGATTTAGTCATTCAGACTGATTAAATATTTAAAAACGAGGAACTCACTTAACAGCCGCTCTCTTAAACGTTTCCACGTAAATACGGATGAATTTTCATAAATGACTTGAAATTTCGCATCTTTCGTCATCCGTTTCATGAGTTTGCAAATGTTAATTTCATCATAAAATTATTTCAAATAACGCCGAGGTCCATAATCACTTCGCATACAGGATTCAATGATCCTAACTGACTTTGTACAAATTAACAGTAACGAATCTCGTTTTCTTGTGTCATCAGACGAACTCGACTTGAACTTTATCGTCCTCGAGACTCGGATTTTCAGTTGAAGGGCTTGGATTAAAGTTGTGTTTGACGTTTCCGCTTATTGTAATTTTAATCGTTGTAAATTGAAGCAAGGAAAACTCGAAACGCAAGTTTTACATCGCAGAATTAAAAGTTAATTAAATTGATAGAGCTTCGTTAATTTATTCTCCTTCTTTCGTCTCGTAAAAAAATTCTAAAGGCGTGCTTTTGCTGAACTAAAATTACAATCAATTGTTTTTTTTTTTTTTTTTTTTTAANGTCCGAGTTGAAAGAAGCAAAAATACTCTATTGCTAGAATTGCGTTGCTACAAAGTGGCTTAGATAGGATTTTGCTAGACGTTCAGCTGTGATTATTTCCAGTTGAATACATTTTATTTCAACAACGTTTGCAAATTATGACGACGATTCGAGGCTGCGATTTAATTCTGCGCAACGCGTGTTTGACTTTTCGTTAACAATGCTGACACAGGTAACCAAAACGCTGGTCGTACGTCCGTTTAACCGGAAACTGGTTCCGGCATGGAGCATTAATATGCTAATTATGATTTCGTTAAGTGTGAAACAGTCGCGGCCATACACCAGTGTTATCTAATTAATAACCATGAATTCAGTAGAGGAGCCAGCTAGTAGACGGCGTTTCACGCTAATGCAAAAGTTAATTATCCTCCTCCTTCGCTTTAAATAATTTATAGCGTTACGCTGAGGGCTCTCTCTCTCTCTCTCTCCCTTTACAATGAAACTGGCGTTTGATCCCACGGCAAACGTGGGATTCTACTTGGTTTAGACCGAGGAGAACAAAAACTCAAAGCAAAGTTTCAGCGTTTCATTTTCGTGCGAGAAAAAGAGAGTTACGCGAGTGTTGAGTATCTCTCTCGTGTGTTTCTTGCTTGTTAAAGCCACTAGCCTTGTTAGGAAACGAATTTGATGAATGCACGCCGCTTTGCATATTGCAACTCTCGTCTACGAATTCTTGGAAACTGTTACCGCGTTTCGGCTCTTCTACGGTTTCTCGAACGTTGGAGTGCAACATTTTTCTTTTCTACTTCTCCTCCTTGGATCTTGAATATCCAAAATAGAGGATAGATCTCAGCAGTTTTGAACGGCGGTGCTCTATTAAGTTGAACAAGTTTTAATTGCTCTATTTACCGAAGCTGGTTTCCCGAGAGAATTAGAGAGCAGCTTCTTTCCTCTTAAAGTCTATATAACTTGATTGTGGTATTAATTTTATACTAAATACGTTCTCGTGAGAAATTAAAGTAGAAGATACAAATAGAGAAGTAGATATTTCTATCATTTTCATGTGATCTTCGAACAGTTCATATTTGAAATACAAGTTTCAAAAATGCCGATTAATCAAGCTTCCGTGTTTCAATTTCAATATTTCAATATGATATTAATATATTAATATTATAATATTAATATATCGTTGACCAGAATTTTGAAATTTGTATTGCAAAACAATTTTCAGTTGTTCAAAATTGGAAATTAGAGGAGCACGAACATTTGTGTGGCTAACTGCATATTTAGCATCGTAGAATCCACTCCATCGATTCTGTCCAAATTGTAATAGACAATTAATACCTAAAGTGTATTACACATCCTGAGCCGATTACACACCACCGCATCGTTCGTCAACCGGAAACGCAACACGAACTTAATTGATAGTTGTCGGATAAATGAGCTACCTCATCTACTTCACCACGGACGAGAACTTATCGGGAGACTTTAAGTACGAATTGAAACTTGAAATACTTGCTTCCCGATGTTGATTCTGACTAACTTGTCGCGTCAACAAAGACACTAATGAAAACAAACTGAAATATTTTGAAATATTTTTAAAATGATACCTCAATTACAGTATTCTTAAATATTTTGAAAATATAGGGAACAGGGTAATTTTTAAAGGATTACAAGGTTATTTCCTACAAAGAAATTTCAAAAGTACCATTAATCTTTCAACTCGAATGTTCGAATAAATTTTCAAACAGTTTTAATATCTTTCTAATACAAGAATCTAATTAAAATACCATACTGTCTTGCTACTATAATATTTTTAAAATACAGGGAACAGAATGATTTCTGAAGAATTTTAAAATAATTTTCTGCACAAATTTTTGAAAGATCTATTAATCTCCCAACTTGAATGTTGAGTACAACGATGTTGGAAATGGAATTTTTAAAAATATTTTTAATGTTGTAATTCAAGAATCTAATTAAAATGATATTTCTAATATTACAGTGTTCTTAAATATAGGAGACAAGGTTTTAAAGAATCCCAAGGGCCATTTTCTGCAAAAATTTTATTCAAGTTATTACCAAAGTACTGCTTGAATGTTGAACGTAATAATATTTGAATTAACATTTCCTCAGAATTTTTCTTATTGTTGGTGACATTCTCGTCAGTATTGAATCCAAACTTACAATAAGTAACTGGAAACTTTCCTTCAGACTTTCTCGACTTTTCTAGAGCAAGTTATAGAGCAAAAGTAAGACAGTGAGCGATGAATGTCACGATGAAGAGGGACAAATAGAGTTCGAGAGTTGGAAGTGTTTTGTATCCCCATTCAAAACATATTGAAAGTCCCTACGACATTTACTTGTTCCCCCGATTCGATTGCGAAATTCCAGCGCGAAATTCCGAACACCAGAATGATCCCGGGTTCACGCTCTAGTCCATGGCACTCGTGGCACGCGACACTTTCGAAATAGATGCGCTCACGTTGTCACGGCACGGTACCATATTCGCCTATTTCAACGCCTCTTTGAAGCATTCTCCTCTATGGAGAACAACGAAGTGAAACAACTGCCTGTGCGAGTTCATGGGAATTTTTGTTCCTTTCTAAGTATCACGAGTATTTTATGGTATTTTGTGCTTTGAATGTTTCATGTACGCTCCTGTAGATTTTTATAAACCTTTAATTTCATGATATATATACTGCGTTTTATGCTGTGCTAAGTTCTTCGACAAGTTTCGTTAAAAATCCACCTGCTTTACTATCGATATTTCACGGATATTTGGATCTTCGTGCATTCTGATTCTTACAACTTTAGATTTGCCCTTCAAACTATTGCGTCTGAGGTTGATAAATGCTGAAAACCTTGGAAGGTTCTGCTTGAGATCGGAAATCGACGTCCATCGATCGCCAAATCACACGTAATCACCGAATTACTGAATGTTGGAAATTACATCATTAACTGCTAACCGATGAAAACCACGTGACACACCACCAGTAATTAAACTCTGTTACACAACGACCGAAGTAACGCCATCGTTAATCAGCCAATACTAAACTCCCCGCCGGTAACTTTGGCTTTTAATGATCGAGTTAATCGATAATCGAAGAAGTCAAGTTAATGGAAATGCTTGCTTCGGCGATAATCTGTATTTGGTGGTCACGTTGTGGAAGAACACTTTAGCTAAGGATCTTGCATCGACCAGGACTGATGGGAAATTTCTCGAGATCTTGCGAGAAAGAGGAAAATCCAAAGGACGGAAAGGAAGGTAAACACACACCTGTTATGCGATATCCACGAGAGAGAAAGAGAGAGAGAGAGAGAGAGAGATAGGAAGAGAACGAAAGGAGAACGAGTTGACGTAGGAACCAGCTGGCCCTGACCTAGGAGAGAACCGGGACAAGTCCGGTTTCCATGGGAACTGGAACCCTCACCTGGAAGACGATCTCGCGGTATGTCGCATAGACAGGCTATTACCGCATCGATCTTTCAATCACCTGGTTGTTGTGATTCAATGGCGCGTGCTCGCCATTCAACACTTTTTCATTGAACCGCCGTTGGTTGATCAATCATCAACGAAGAAGAATGGGAAGAATATAAAATTTAACGTTCAAGCGGAACTTGAACTGAATTTTGAACTTAAATTTTCTCGAAAATCCATGAAATCCTTCTGAAATATTATCTCGTTGTGTTTTTAAAATTCATTTTCTACTAAACTCAATATTTTTAACTACAAAATTTTATTTTATTTAAGAGTCAATGTTTCAATCTATAATATAATTTAACAAAAATATAGATTATGTTAAATTATTGTCCACTAGATAGCAACGTTTATTAAATTTGGAAAAGAAAGACGACATTACTTATGCACATCCCTAATATATTATAGTTTCTATATTTGAGAAATACTGCGAAAGAACTTCATCAGCGTGCTGTGTAAAAAACGTTGAATTTGAACGGGACAAACGTAGTGACGAATGCACGTACTAATTAGCCCGAGTTTCCGAATGACGTCGTTAGAATTTCCAGCGCGGCATGAGTTACGCGAGTTACGCGAATTCCCGGTTTTATCGTTTTATCGTTTCCCCCCTGAAGCTTCGCTTGCCAAATGTCGCGCGACTTGGACGCGAAAATTCTGCGACCGCCATAACCGGAGCATGGTAGTTCGTTCAACCGATCGTTTCTCTCCTTCCTCTGAGTTATTTAGTGGTGGAAAAAAAAAAGAAGAAGAAGGAAGTATCACACTCGCGGTTAGCAAACGATCGTACCATAAAGTAACTTTCTCGGACTTGTATTACCTACGGCCTCGGCTATTTGTCGACCCGCGTTTTACAAACTTTCAGCGTGCTTCTCCAGTCCGCCATTTTTTTTTTCAGCCCTCGAAACCGCGCCGACGAAGTTTCGAAAAGTTGGTTGGAAACAATTGAGTACTGGTTTAGAGATGATTAAGGAAAAAGGGGTGACTTTCATTCGAGGAGCAATTTGATATTTTTAATTACGGTCTGCAGAATATTTGGAAGAATTGTTTGTAAAATGAGTTTCAACTAATACTATATTTATTTTTCATCTTTACACGTTCTTTTGAACACATGAACGCAATTACATTGTGAACACATGAATCACGTTCTTGTAAACACATGAAAGCAATACATTGTGAACACATGAATCACGTTCTTGTGAACGCATTAACGCAATTACATTCTGAACACATGAACGCAATTACATTGTGAACACATAAATCACGTTCTTGTAATTAATGCAATTACATTCTGAACACATGAACGCAATTACATTGTGAACACATGAATCACGTTCTTGTGAACACATTAATGCAATTACATTCCGAACACATGAACGTAATTACATTGTGAACACATGAATCACAATTACACTGTGATTACTACCTTGTACATTAAACACGTTGTACAGTGTTGAGTAAAACTGAACACGCATATGGATTTTCAACATTGATAATATTTTATCGAGTGAAAAACTAATGAGAAGAAAAGATTTTTAGAGAGTTGCTCGTGTTTGCTCGATTTTAGAGAAAGTCGTGAGAAAGAGGGAAGAGAAATGTTTTCGTTTTCTCACTTGTTCGGTAAATTTATTCGACGTCGATCAACTCAAGAGAGCAATTGAGAGACCAAATCATAGTTTGTTACATCAAACTGTACTGCAACCAGAGTGGCCAATGTATAGTTTGCATTGCTACGAAGGATGTCTCGTAACTTTCGTTATAAATAGATGCTGTTTTATGTAATGATACTGATCCAAAAATGGAGCAAAAAACGAGCAAATCTCTTTTTTTTCTCAGTTGATCAGTGCTCCCGAAGTTTTGACATTTGAATTTATCTTTCATAAGTACTGAATCACCTTTTGTGTTCAAAATATAACTAATACCTAGTAAGTATAGTAAGTATAGTACAATATCGAAAATTTCTCTATTAAGCTTTCAGTCTTTCTATCTCTATCTATCTCCTCTCTCTCTCTCTCCCTCCCTCTTTCTGATCAGCAGTTTCTGCCAACTTATCTGGGACTTCTCTCTAAAAAGGGAAATCAAACGCGAGCCGGACCACGATTTATCCGGCGGAACAGAGACGAACAGATAGTAGGGAAGAGATAAAAGTGTCCGGCAGAGGGGTGGAGACGCGGAATGAGACAGTGGACGAGTATTTATTCAGTCACGAGCACGGAAGCGCTCGCTTCGCCTCGTACACCGGTCTGTGGATACAAACTCGAACGGGTATTTTCAGACTCAGGAAATCGTTCTCTTCGGGAAGCCTGAGTTCTCATTCTCGCATGTCTTCGCCAACGCGAAAATTAGGAGACACACCGCGGAATTGACTTTCTTTCCTGTCCTTCGTCCAATCACTTTTCTCTATGTGCCCCTCCCTTCGTATTTGTACCTTGTTGGATGCAAGAAGACGCTTTGTACCGTCGAAAAAAAAAAATATATATATATATTTTATTAATGAAACTGTTAACAATTTGTCTTTGAAACAGCAGTTGCGTGTAAGGAATATTACAATTACTGTCACAGAAATTTTATGACAACTGCACGACTGGTATCAATACATATCTTTATTGATTTCGGCTCACAGACAATCTCGTTGCATGTACTTAACTTTTAGTAACTTTCTGGCAACAGTCTAGCTCTGTGACTTTTGTCATCGTCGAGTTTCATCCAACGGTGCATTCGTCAACCTCGAAGTGAATTCTCGACGTCAGACATTCCCTTTCCTTCCTTTTCGCCGTTCATTTCGGGCGATACTTCAATCCTCGCGAGTGAAAAATGTAGCGGAGACGCGAGCGAATCCATTTGGGAATCGAAATCGGGGGAGAACAGGAGTGTTGCTGTTCGCTGGGTGATCAAAGTTCCTGCTGATTGGAGCGACTCGGGCGAGATTTATTGCCATCAGTGCCATTAAAGCTCGAGTCTTAGCGGATCGGCTTCTGCTCCCGGCTCGATGGCGAGCCAGGACTTTTTATCAATCTCAAGGAAACCGGTGATCGACTTCCCAGCCCGGGTTTCTGCTCGGTAAGCCCGAAAGGTCGTTGTATTTTAATTTTAATCTACCAACTTCCCCAGGTCGGTTCATTGATTATCGACGATCGTTCGTGGTGTACGATATTCCCCCGTTTCTTCCCCTGGCTTGTTCGATAATCGATCCGGTATCGCGAAGAAATCCGCGTGGATTTTCGCTCGTCAGCGAGTTTGTAAATTTGTAGAATTTGCAAAAGAATTTGTAAAAAATGGGGAACTGAGGAAATCCGATCATCGTGTACGCGGCAGAATTCTGTTTGTTTCGGATCTGTTGAGCTGAATGAACGTGATTCTCTGACGAATGATAATTTATACACCACGAGNCTCTGACGAATGATAATTTATACACCACGAGAAAGAAAGGATTTCTACATGTGTTTTTATTGTAACCTTTGCAGGCGAGAAACAACAATTTTCTTTTTGAGAAGATTAAATCTCTAAATCTAATGAGAATTAAATTCCTCTCATACGGCAATGAAATTTGACATCTGCTTCATAATTTCTCGCCGCAGTTACATTTTCTGCGATTTTTAACGTGCAATGCTAACGAGAAAATTTCTGTGCAATTCTAGAGAGAAATGAAACTCTTCGGAAACCATTTCCAATGTTGATGCGTGCAACTAAATGTAGTATACAAAAAAAAAAAAATCTCTTCATGGCCAATTTAAATGTATAATTTTCTGATGACCCAAAAACATAACGCTGCTTCTGATCATTAAATTCATCGTGAGTACGTATAATTCAATAAACTGTGTTGTCGTAAATCAACCAAAATATCCGTACAGTGAAATATTATATTATAAATTCTCTCTTCTTTGGATAATTGGAAATTTTTACAGCATGATTTCTATTCCTAGCTATATTTCAAAGTTCGAACAACACGGATAACTAGGTGATAACTGTAAAAACGTGAGACACGCTTTCATCGCGTTTTCATCGCAACGCGATATTCCACAAAGATTAAATTTAAACGGTGCAGCGGTGACATTTCATGGAAATCCCATATTTCGTCCTATAGACTTCGCGTGGTATTCAACGTGTTAATCGCACTCGACATTCACGATCAAATGCGTGAAAGCAAAAGTTTCGAACTGTTCGATGAAACGGATTCATCCCAGCGGATGGGCTGGATCTTTTCGCAAAGAACCGATGGTTTGAGAACGAGAGAGAGAGAGAGAGAGAGGAATTTGAGGAAGTCGATCACGCGGCTACGCGTTCGACAAGTTTCGTCGGAAGTTCGATGGGATGCAGGTCCCGTGATTGAGTCCCGAGCTCGGCTAAATGCGACGAATTTCAATGCGTCCCGATTCGCCTTATTTACCGTCGAATCGAGGCTCGAA
>NIPQ01089357.1:0-15821 GCA_002806875.1 Lepidotrigona ventralis hoosana | reverse complement strand
GGCTTTATTTTCTATTCCTTTTTTTCCTTTTTTTTTTTTTTTCAACGACGCGACTATCGCCGCCCTTTTTTCACAACTCTCGTCGAACAGCCGGCGAAAAACAGAGCGGCGTGATTTCATGTGAAAGCGTGTGTTCTCCACTCGACCACCGTCCCTTTTGTTCTCTGTCCTTCCTTCGTGCGGCCTCTATTCACGAAACGCGCTCGCTCGACGACTCAAACGGGGTGGTACGCGCGCGCCATAACCGCGACTCGACAATTTCTCTTTTTAACGCTCTCGAAGCGCCCGCTGTTGTAATATCCGACGTCGATTTCGCGTGATGGACAGTGCAGAGAGCGAACGAAAAGGCTCACGGTTTACAGGTTTTGAAAGTAATTTTCTGATTGTGCCGCGAAGTTCTGCACCACACGTGAAGTGTCGAGAGGTCTGCGTGAAATGCTGAAGCAGAGAATCTGCCAGGATGGAGAAGTAAATTGTACGACGTATAAGTGTAAAACTGATGCACATAATTTACTTTTGAGACAATTTTATTATTCATCGAAATTAAAATAATTTTATTCTCCCGTCTTGCTGGGGTCGAACGAATAATTTTCAAACAACTTTCGATTGAAATCGAGACGGGGACAAAATCGAGCAATTTGAAAGAACCGATCGTTTCTCCTGTTTTATTATTTAGCGATTTATTAAAATAATTTTATTCCCCCGTTTTGCTGGTGGTGAACGAATAATTTTTGAATGATCTTCGATTGAAATCGAGACGAGGATGAAACTGAGGAATTTGAAACCGATTCGTTTCAACTACTTTATTATTTATTAAAATTGATGAAAAGTAATTTCGTTTCCTTGCTTCGCTAGGGTTGAACGAATAATTTTCAAATAATCTTCGATTGAAATTAATCGTTTACAAGTAAAACTGGAAACAACTTTAACTATAACCGATGATAATTTTAACATAAGTTAGAATTTTAAATATCGGATTTTACGTACGTTTCGATAGTGAATAACACGATTGAATTGTTCAACAAGGTAGCAATATTTGCATTCAGAATTTTAATCAGCATCGAACAATAAATGTATCTGATAAACTTACGTGCATCAGATACTGCGATGAAATCTGTATTTCCGGTACAGTTCGTAATATTGATCCAGTAGAACTAGAATCTACTCGAGAGATATTTTATTTCAGAAAAATGTTTATTCGAATGAAAATTACTGAACGAAGTACAGAATCATTTCGTCAAGCAACGAAATTGTTTCACACATGACAGAAAGAAACGTCAAGCAGGTACAAACTTTTCAATTTGTGATGCGGTTAATTAAAAGAGCAGCAAAGGGATGTAATATACTAGATGAAGTTGCAAAAAAATTCATTCGAACCAGTTTCTGCACCGTCGATTTTTTTCCGTTTTTCTTTTATTTCTTTTTTTTTTTTGTTTGCTTGTTTTTCTGCGCGACTTAAATTAAAATCTACAAACTCGGAAAGTAACCGATATTCATCGCGGATCATTCCGGCTCGGTCTTCAATTTTCCGGATTAAAATTTTCGTAAAGTATTCGCGTTTGGAATTCTCTCGCGCAAAATTTATGCATTGCATCGTCGGATGTTGGACAAACCCTTGCTCAACTGCAATTTCTCTCCTCGTGTCGGCAAGGAGTGTTTTCATGATAAATTCATCCGTATTTTTATCTCAAACAATTTGCTCGCGCTCTGCTTTTTGCTCGCATAACTTTTCATTGCAAGCCACGTGTACTTGAGGAAAATACAAATACAATATTCTAAAATAACAGAGGAATTCAATGTGGAAACAAACGAGACGAGATCATTTACATACCTGGAGGATATTGTTACGAATATGCCAATCTAGTATACTATACTTTTTCGAAAACAAAAGGAGGGAGAAAGGTTTAAAAGGTATTGACACTCGTTTCAAAAGTACACAAGTGTTTCAGAGTTTCTCGATTTATAAGCGTCTTCTCGCTTGTATCGTTAGATACAGTAGATCTAACTAACTTGACTGAAAATCCTCCTCAAATTCATTCAACGATTATTTATCCTCAAAATGATATTTGACGTAACCTAAAAATGCAGTTGCTACAGATAAACATAAAATTTCGTTAGATACAGTAGATCTAACTAACTTGACTGAAAATCCTCCTCAAATTCATTCAACGATTATTTATCCTCAAAATGATATTTGACGTAACCTAAAAATGCAGTTGCTACAGATAAACATAAAATTCCAATTAATCGAACATGAATTAATTTAAATGAACAATAATATAAATTTCGTAGAATATGAATATAAATTAATGAAGAATAAAATGAAGCTCCATTTGTTGAATTAATCATCCTGAATTAACATCTTTTATAATATATGAAACTCTCTTAACAGAAAAATCAATTTAATATAAATTTCGTAGAATATGAATATAAATTAATGAAGAATAAAATGAAGCTCCATTTGTTGAATTAATCATCCTGAATTAACATCTTTTATAATATATGAAACTCTCTTAACAGAAAAATCAATATTTGAACAATAATGTATAGACAAATAAAATAAACCTGAAATAACTTTGAATTATTTAAAAAAAATCCCTAATATTTATGCAAAATTTCAAAATTATCTATAGTTACATTTATTTATCTTGTAATCATATTTAAAATGTGTCATCTGTCACGTTCTCAATTTGTTTATCTGCATTTATCTATTTACATATACAGCTCAATTAACGAAATCGCTTGTTCTCGCAGTGATTAGCGGTGGAATCATTGTTTCAGAATTGCTGGATTAAATTGAAACGAAGGAAGGACGAGACTTCAGCCTCAAATAGCAGAAACGGATGCAAACGTACGATTGGGTGTTATAAACGCATTTAATTTATGCTTGCCGTAACTTCCGTCTGCCGGGCGCATCTTACATTTCGATCTCCCCCCTCCCCCCTCCTCCCTCCGGTTAAAATTCGATGCACGGACTCGTAGTCACGCCGAGCAGCTAATTAAATCCGGAAATGTACGAGATAAAGGAAGCTTGTGCTCGGGTTCCCTTCCTAATTGTCCTACTTTTCGAGTAATTAACGATCCGCGCGCTTGTTTGTTCNTAATTAATTATCGATGTTAATCGTTTTCTGATGAAATTTCATTGTACGTATGTAAAATAATTTTGTGTAAATAAAATAACGAATTTAATTCTAACATGAATGAAAATTTAATTACGACTAACAGAATTCATCGAAATGACAATCGAAGTAATCGTACACAGAAAAAAATTTCACATTCCCATATAAAAATGAGATTTCTAAGAACATGGTTTCCTCATTTATTTGAAGATCCTATAATTCAAGATTTGTTATTAAAGCTTTAACGAGCTATTTTTCTTTTATTATTTCCGAGGCTCGCTTCACTCTCTGTAACTATCCTAATAATTATAAATGGAAATGCACGTAACATTAGGAGGTTACTCAACAAAGTCAATTTCAAGAACTGATGAGTAATAATGGTGGCCAGTTAACGATGAAAAATCTGTTACTTAAGACAACTTCCACAGTAAAACTTCATTTATCCAGACTCGTCGAGGATCGAACAGTTCGTATAATTTTCCATTTTTATTTTCAGTTTTCGTTCGTGTAATACGAACTATATTCCGGAGAAGTTCGATCAATCCAGCACTAACAAAAATTCCGTTCCAATGAGTTAATTTCCGATAAATTAACTTCACTAGTTTTTGTTTGTAAAAACGAAATTGGCATACAGTTGAATGAATTCAATCGGCAAATGCTGAATTAATCAGGAATCGACTAGAATCTCGTTTCAATGAGCTGACTTTATTCGAAGAGATTCGATCAATCGATCATTAAGATCTTTGAGTGTTTAGCCAGTATCAGAATATTAACAACAAATGACAAAACGGTGAATTTATTTATTAAAGATTAAAGATTCAAGGATTCAAAATACGATGAATTGAATAAATATATTAAAAGATGAACGTATAATTTTTAAACGCCCAAAGCTAAATTCAGAGGAAATTTAACTTACCAAAACTTAATTCACAGTACAATTAGTTCTCGCTTAGAGAAGCCGGAAACCGACATTTGGATGAATCGATCCAACCAACCGATTAACTAAAGCCCCGATGAGTCAACTTTGGACGCAAGTAGCTCGACGTAACTCGCTTATAAATGCTGCGGCCGAACGAATTCAGCCAATTTCGTTAATCTGGTTTCAGGTGAGGAACTGTGGATTGCTGGTGTGAGACCTCGGCCCCAGGTGTGGCCCGGGGGTTACCCTGGGGACCTCGGGGAACTGCTTGCGCAAGGACGAAGCTGTTAAGAACGACGAAGGACACGGGAGGCGGAGGAGGAGGCCGCTATGAACGCCAGCGTCAACATCGAGAGGAACTCCTGGCGGCTGCCTCCCGACGAGACCGTCCAGGTCGCCGATCCCCGTTCAAAGTCAGCCCAGGTAAAAGAGGTAAATCGCTCCAGCCGTCCATCGTCTCCGTGTTTCTCCTTCCTCCTCCAAGATACGTTGACACGTTGTCAGTCGAGAATAGTTCGAGAATACTTCTCCTCCAGGTTTTCCACGCATGATTTCTCTGTCTTGCGCGGCTTCATTTCTCTCTGACTGATCACTGATCATAGTTTCTACTTTCCAGTTTAGGATCTGGCACCATAGACTAGTGCACAGGGTGTGAAATGACGCACACAGTTGAGAGATGTTTCTCGTTTTCTGGGAGGGGACTTTGTGAGAATTTTGCAATTTTCAATTTCTCGCGCGAATTTTGTAGATTTGAATAACTTTTCATATATATATATGAATGAAAATTGACAAACCGTGTATTAAAAATTTTCTCACATTCATTGCACTTTATCATTGCATTTGTAAGGAAATTTTAATATATAATCTATTCAAAATGCAATGCCAATTCCAAAACGTAAACACAGAGTAATTTTGGCACACAGAGTAATTTTCCATCGCCACAATCTGGGCAATTGCCTCATTTTCGTTGGGACGAGTCTCTTAAAACACACGTTCGCATATTTTCCAAATGTTTTATCTAGTTTCCTCACGATAACGCAATTACAATGGTTAATCGGTAGCAATGACTGCTACAAGGATTTTGCATTCGTGCGTGGAATGAGATTGATAGTTGCGAGTTAGAGTACCGAGTAAGATAGAGTTCTAGCGTGTNTAGTTGCGAGTTAGAGTACCGAGTAAGATAGAGTTCTAGCGTGTGCCACCACATTGTTGCGGAACATTGTACAGAGTACAAACATACGACAGTGTTGCAAAGGAACACGTTGCCATAATTTCACGTGACACAGTACCCGTGGAGAAAATTCATCGGCGCAGCATCGTTTCCGACGGTCGTTAACATGACTGTTTAATTAACTTGTTGATCATTAACGAAGCGTGAATGGCCGACGGAACGAGGTATAGTGCTCTCCTCGTTGGAATTTCGAGGCAATTTCTCAATTAAAAAGGCGGAATTACGAATGCTCGATTAACGAAAATTTATATGTTCTAGGACAAAAAAGGCAGCACGCTCTAAAAATTATTAAACTTCGTCTGATCGAACAAATTATATAAAATCTTTCTCACGCGCATTCTTCCGCAGTGTTTTTAGTGACATGTACAAGTAACGTAAATTAAACTTACTGTACATTTTGCATTATTAAGGAACAAAATAGAAATATTCAGCGGGATAAAATGGTAGCATATTTCGAACAAGTTTGATAATTAGTATGACCCCCATTGCATTTAGTAACGGAAACTATTCTTTGAAGCTAAGATTTATATCATTCTTTTGATTTTTTGGCACAGTTCTCTTCCACAGCACATTTTCTAAATTCAATAATATTTGCAATACGACTCTCGTCAAATTTCTTCAATTAATTTCCTATAATATTTAAGTCCAGAACCTTAGCTGGCCATTCTAAAAACCGAGCTTTTTTCTTCTTATTTTCGACAATTCGTGTCACATAATTCGTATTGATTTGTTCGTCAATCGTTTCAATGTACTATTTATACGAATTAATTTTCCCGTAATAAATTTTGTTTCCATCCTACCTTAGTAACCGGTATCTCAGCAAATCGTTGTACGGCCGCATCGCATGCGTCGATGATTCAGAAGTTGTTGATCAATGTACTATTTATACGAATTAATTTTCCCGTAATAAATTTTGTTTCCATCCTACCTTAGTAACCGGTATCTCAGCAAATCGTTGTACGGCCGCATCGCATGCGTCGATGATTCAGAAGTTGTTGCTCCTTTCGTAAATCATAGTAACAGCAGTGGAGGCCATCAGGTCCGTCTGAATCGAATCTCCTTTCATCGATAATACGACTCTTTGCCATTTCTTATTCGTATAAGCATATTTCTCTGAATAGTAACAGCAGTGGAGGCCATCAGGTCCGTCTGAATCGAATCTCCTTTCATCGATAATACGACTCTTTGCCATTTCTTATTCGTATAAGCATATTTCTCTGGAAATTGCGAACGGCACAGCTGATACTGTTGCTTTTGACCAAGGTTTTTGCTGCAATTCTCGTCGTTTCAGATGTTCACAATTCTTCAAAAGACGTCGAACACTTCTAACATTTGTCNATGCCAGATTTCGTGAAAATTAGTATGCTCCCTTGTGAGAGTGGCACAAGCCATTTTACACAAATACTGTTCTTCAAATCCTCGAGAATATCACGAATTCTGTACTATCTACTCGCGTTAGATCTGGATCACCTGGTCGATTCTCTACCCTCTTCGAACAGTGAATCGGTGAGTTCTCTGACTGAGGATCAGATCCACTCTACTAACAAACCGGTCACAGCATGAACTCAGCGTGTTTACGTTCGTTTGTCCCCAAACGTCCGTTCTTCGTCCGTTCGGTTGCATGCAAGCTTGTGCATTTGATGAGACACCATAAATCGGCAGATCGATCGATCGCTGACGAGAAGGATCTCTGGCCTGTTCACAGGATCTAACGTACGGGGAGGGTGGCCACAATTGGCGGAGCATAATCTTCTCGCTGCTGGTCATCGGCTTCGTTATCGCCGGGATCGTTACGGCCATTTACCTTCTCGGGTGAGTATCCCGACGGTTTCCTTCTTTCTTCCTCTCCCCCATCCCCCCTCTGTTATTGGTCCGCGATCCTCTCGATATAGCTTGCGCTAGGAAATGCCTTATCCGGTGTAGACTAGCGAAATTAAGCCGACTTGCTTCCCTCGCATCGAGCGAAATCTCCTGATCCCTTTATATTAACGAGCCACGATCCGCGCTTCCCCAAGGGAAAACCGATTTATCCAACGCAAAATTCCACCGGGAGAGTTTCACCGGAGGGTTTTTTTTCTTTTTTTCTTTTTTTCAGTAAACGAAATTATTTGCTCGCCTTTTTTCCCTTTCAGCGTTGCCGAAGTTGAAAACGAGTTGTGTTTGTTTTTCTCGGCGAAAGTTTTTCTCGTGGATTAAAAATGATCCGTTTTTTAGAGAGTCGAACGATCCGTAAATAAACCTTGAGAAATCGAGACGGGGAAGTCCTTGTTCAGATTTTTAAGAGTAGATTAATTTTATTCACTGCAAAATATCCAGGACAGTAGAACCTCAATTATAGGAATAATACCTGTCACGTGAAATGTTCTATAACACGAACTGTTTATTTATTTATTTCGATCGTTTACTTTCAACGAAGTTTAAAAACTTTATTTAACATTTTTCTCTTTTTTGCCCGCGAAAAATCAGAAGGATTATAATTCTGATTCAACGTGCTGTCAACTTCAATTTGAATAAAGAAGAAGTTTAAAGAACCTATTACTTCTTTATTAATAGGGAGAGTTTCAACGGAATTTTATATTTACTTTTTAACAAGATTTTATAGAGTCCACGGCAAAAGAGTGAACTAATCAAGCCGCGTCTCTCGGAACAGGTTCGAATATGGAGTTTGCTCAAACAGGCCGCCAGTTGACTTTCACTCTTTACCTCGTAGCTCACTTTTTGCGGGGAATTCTCTCGGACGTCCAGCCTCGTTCCGCCAGAAAATTCCCACTTTATCGCCCTTAAAGCTACCACGGAATGAGAGCATCCCTTCGCTTTCTATAACATTAACCTTTCCACTCTTTTTTCGCAACCACCGAACAGCATCATCTCGCAGCTACCGTGTCGTAAACACGAACGTTCGGCCGGAGATCTTAAAAGCATTGTGATTTGAAACCATTAACGTTATGAAAAGAAAAAAGAAAAAGTTAAATAATTCCGGAGGTTAAGAGTAAATCAAGAATGTATTATTTTTGAAATATCCTTCGAAATAAAGCAGCATTCTAACTCTTTCGAGGATTCTAATCTTTCGTTTTTTTAAGGAAATTCTGTTTGAGAAATTTACACGTTTCGAAGTATCTCAGAAACACTTTCAAGTGATATTCTCCCGGGAAAGTTCGTTCATTGAATAGTTTTCAATGTCTTTGTATTTGCTAAAAATATAGAGGATCGTTTTTATATGGATGTATTATCTGTTGCTTCTATAGNTCTGAGAAACTTACACGTTTCGAAGTATCTGCTTTTGTGGGGAAAAAAGCGTGTACTCAGAAACACTTTCAAGTGATATTCTCCCGGGAAAGTTCGTTCATTGAATAGTTTTCAATGTCTTTGTATTTGCTAAAAATATAGAGGATCGTTTTTATATGGATGTATTATCTGTTGCTTCTATAGAAAAATTTTTATCCTCACATTTGATATAAGTCCTATTCTGTCTGTAAAACTTTTATTTTTCAAAACTTTCATTTATGGGACAGTTGTAATGTAAGAATATTTAGTTTTACCAATAATGCTTAATCCGTTGACATTTTACTCGACAAAGAATTGTTATTAAAAAATTGATACGTTCAAAAAGATTTGATTAACAGTAGCTATCAAAACTGAAGGAATCAGAATAGCTGTCGGCTTCGTTCGAAAATCGATGGTTTACGCAATTGATCAAAATTATCGTCGGACATTTAACCGATCTCGAGGCGATATTTCTGGTAGAGCTTTTGTCATAGTGGACACGAACTTTCAGGTACGTGGACGAGCTGCTGTATTGGAGCGGCAGACGGCTCACGTTAGACGAGTGCCTTCGTGATGATCTGACGCCGCACAGGTTAACACCGACCTGGGTTTCCCACGACAAGTTTGTCTACCAGGCGGACGACGGTTCCCTCACTCTCCTGGACACCAGCAACAATTCCGTGGCCCTTCTGGTCTCTAATCACACGCTCGTACGTATCTATCACACGATGTGTACACTAATTCTGTGATTACGTTGGATCAGTCCCGTGAAATCGATTAGAACGATGATATTGCTTTTCATCGTTGTTTTACATAGATAAACATAACGTGGTAGAATTGATTCTTAAAAGTTCTGTTCCGGTTGAAAAAGTTTTGATTATTAGGAACTTTGTTCAAACAACAGCTCAATTGAAATGATAGAGTAGACTAACAATAAGACTTTGTAAGAAAGGCTCAGATAATCAAGTTGTTCTTGCATTGAGAAGCAGAAATTTGCTTAAATGCTGTACGTATATGTCAAACGTATATATTTCACGAAATATTGTGATTCGACAATGCTGATGAAAAGTCGATCGAAAATCGGTGTGACAGTTTACCGAAAGCTACACAACGAGTGAGCGATCGTGAAAATTGCATACAAAGGGATATGAATATTAATTTGAAGAACCGTGGGGAGGGAAAAAAAACCAGCGAAAGCAATTTTGACAATCACGTTAGCCGCGGTATCGACTTTTTTTTCACACGATTTTACACTTTTTCTTTCCTCTACACTGCCCATCGGAAATATTTGTCTTTCGACAAATAGAGCTTTGACGGAAAGTATTGATCCTTCTCTGGAAAGTTTATCCTAGAATTACTTTTTGCAATCACGATTATCCAAAATTCACATAACATGCAAATACCGTGTCTAGAACTATCTCTTCACATTATAATTTTTCGTTTAAATTTCGTTTAATACAATTGGAATATAATATTAACACTCTGTGGCAAGTATCGAAAATTTCTGCAGGACGCTGTAGGCTACCAATTATTGGAATTCATTATCGTCACACCTAAAGAGTACAAATATTTGAAGGTAGTTTTCTGCAATGAACCTCGCGGACCTCGTTTTACGAGCTGCACGTATGTAAAACAGAGGGACGATCATTTCGTATGAATCTGCATAGTTTAACACATGAGTCGCGCCGCATTTTGATCCTTATATGCATGTTTATGAAGCTCTGACCATGCTCTACGATCCGAGAGTGTTGATAGAAATTTCGTGCAAATCTAACACGAGACTCAGCGGAACAGATGACTCTTCAATTTTGGCGGCAATTAAAATTCGTTCTGTCTCGATTTTAAATCGACTTGTAGTCCAAGTGCAATGGCCTCGTTCAAACGTTCGAGTATTTGAACAAATTCCTTAGCTTCAATCAAGTCTTATGATTTTCAAAATTCGGGAAATATTTCTCAGCTTCCTCGGATTTTCAAATCCAAGGAGCGAGAATAGCGTGTATCAACGCTGCCTGCTTCCTGAACAGTCTCCTCATTCAAAGAGGATCATAAATTTCAACGACTTACCGCGCGAACGAAATTAATTAAATACGCGGGAACCACGCTTGCGGAATCCACTCTGAGGTTAATGGCAATTAAAGCGAAACGTTTCTCGTCCGAACGATGGAAAACTTCGACCTGCGGCAGAATCTCGTCCGAATTCTCGACGAAACGCGGAATTAAGAAATGCGAATTATCGCGAGCAACGTGAAACAGAAGATTTTCAGCGTGGAATAACTGAGTAATTTCATTGATACAAGTAGAAATTTTAATTATTCTCGTTTTTAGCGATATTCATTCAATTTTCAATGTAAAAGAAATTTTTAATTACTCTTTTCATTTAGTTATCCTATAAAGATCTAATGTAGAATTTCATTTACGCATGTAATACGAGTGTCGTAGAAATTTTAATTACTCTTTTTATTCGGTATTTTACAGTGATTTTCAATGTAGAGGAAAGTTCAATTATTCTTTTTATTTAGTAGCCTGCAAAAATCCAACGTAGAATTATTTAGACAATTTAAGATTTAATAATGTAATACACATCTCTGATATAAATTTAAACTTGAAAAAATATATTTTACATCTCGGAGATTGAAACCGAGCGATAGTCGTGTATGAAGGAGAAAATTCATACTAATTAAATTCTATCTTCTATTTGCACAATTGTTGCAATAAGAAGATAGCTCCTCTTAATTTTAGCAAAATTAACGAAAAAGAAATTAAAAATTTGTGATTAATTAATATTCTTGTTAATAAACTTTTACTTGAAGCTACAGTGGAGAACATAACTATACTAATGACAGTGAGAAATTGTCGATAATCTTATAATCTACTTCGATACTTGATCTTATTTTAAAGTACTGTATAAAGCTTCTGCAATTCTGAGTTCATTTTCTTTTCAAAAATGTTTTCACATCATATAGCTGGCGAGAAAGTTTCGTTTTTCTTAAAAAACGTTGAAAAATTTTTTTCACTGCCAAATCTACTGTACTCTTGTAGTTTTCTCTTTACAAGGAGCCCTTAAAACTTTCTTTTTACCATTTTATTGAATTTGAAACGTTAGGGTTAAATGAATTTCTTGAATTTTTGTCGTTTAACGTTCAATAAAAGTTGTACAAATTTTAAGCGGAGACCTCAGTCTTCAAAATGATGGCTAAAACCTAGCTACAAGAAATAATAATTTTTTCTCTTTAATGTTTCGAATTTTTATACTATTTTTCTCGATACAAGAAAAAGTATTCTCGTTTTCTCGCCCGTTACTTGACGTCTAAAATCATCTATAAAAAAATGAAAAAAAAAAAAAAAAAAAATTAAAAAANGCTTCGTGTTTTAAGATGAGATCCTTCTTCACAACGTGATATCATCGACAATTTTCCATTGTCATTGATACAGACTGTGCTCTTAACTCCATTTCACACCAACTGGAAGATCGAATTTCTTAAAAAAAGAGAATTAAACGAATTAAACGAATTTTCGCCTCTTTTTCACCGGTCGCCGAGATTTTTTTTCTCGCGACGAAGGCTAGAGTGAGAAATGGAGAAGTAACAAACATCCGTGGTCTTTCGCTATGACGCAGAGGCGCGTTTAGCCCGCGGCGCGCCATAAAACAAGGAGAGAGTAGTCCGTATATAAGGCGAAGTTCGAGGTATTCGCCGGTTTATTCAAGAGAAAAGGGCGTCGTTCGTCTCGCCGCTATTGCATTTTCCGCTCGACGCGACAGAACGATCCCGCGTGCCCGTGGGCCGAGCGAGAAACGATCGCGAACTAGAAACGAGATGAACAGGAGGGAAGAAAGATCGATAAAGGATGAAATAAAAAGGCAGAAGAAATTGTCCAATATTCGCCGGGGTAACATTCACTGAATATGAAGAATAAAAATCTGACGAAGCTATAATCTCTCATGCAGATTCTAGAACTCTAGCTAGAATTCTTGAGAGAAATGAATTGCTTCTTTAGTTTGGGAATTAATCTAAACTATATTCTAAAATTTCTTATAATAGTTTTAGTATATATTCACTTCAAAAGCTTTAAATTGTCTACATTTTCGATGTACAACATGACAGAGTTTCGCCATTAAACTCTGGAACATTCAGGATAAGGACGAACTCGCGAGGGTGATTTGAGAAGCGACAAATTTAGCTAGCAGTCGTTAACGAAACGATCTTTCATCATCCGACGACGGGGGAATACGGAATACGATTGAGGGTAATAACGGTTCGTTGCTGCCGAGTCAGAGGAATCGCGGTTAATGAGCGCGAGCCGTGACAATCGTTGTCAATGCTTTCGCTGATTCCAAAGAACGCTCGGAAGATTAAACGGCCCGGCTATGTAAGAGGCACAGCTCGCTCGCTGACGGCGGCAACTGTCGCCGTTAATGAAATTGGACGCAGGGATTTTACTCGACGAGTGTGTGAACATTTCGATCGAGTTAAGTACTTTCGCCGGCGTCGAGTCGCATTATCGCTTTCGAATAGAATGCTCTCGACGAGCAGCATTTCAAGCGCCGCATCGACCGAACAGGCGAATTCCTCGATACCGATTTCCATCCGCTGACTAGAGAAACAAACCTTCGACTACTCGAATGTTTGTTAATAATAGCGTACGAGTCTCGATGTTCGAATGCCAAAGCATCAATCTTTCTAAATTTTGTATTCATTGTACTTCAAAGCTTTAAATTATCTATATTTCATTCGCAAACAGACATCGAATTTTTTTTTTTTTTAGTCGAGACAAAGAGACCGAGTTTTCGAGAAATTTCAGGTAATGCAAATTTTACTGCAACGCGATATTTCGCAAAAAAAAAATAAAAAAAATTCCGTATGACAGGCATGGGGGGGTCGAAATGTATTGTAGTTATAATACCAATTGCTAGGCTGCTTGCAAATTCATATTTTTATAAGTAAAATCTGAAAAAAAAAGAAAGCAGATGGAAAATTGCACATTACGTGCACCCTGTGCGTTTTTCTTCGCAGAAACTCGCAGTCTGCTCATTGTAGTTGGAAATTATTATCTGCCAAACAGATAATAACAATGACGCTGGACTATACAATTGAAAACGTGATTGATAATTACATGTGGAAAGCGTTGAGAAAATGCGACAATGTGGTTCGAGAGGTCGTTGTACATGGACTTGTGCTCCGAGAGATTGTTCTCGGAAATTCGAGAAACGTTCGACTCGCGAGGGTGGCCGAACGATCGTAAAATATAGCACCAGCGCGGAAAATGGAAAATGCACAAGCTCGTAAATCTTCGACGGCTTTATTTCCAGAGACAGCTGAATGTTCAAGGCTACCAGTGCAGCTCCGATCTGCGTTACGTGTTGTTCAAGCACAATGTCAAACCGGTGAGTGATAGAAACTGCGATAGTGATAGGAACGATTCCGACAACCTTGAGTCTCACTCCAAACTGCCAATCGTCAGTGATTGGAAATAGAACACTGTGATTTCAAGAGTTCAGCTTAAAAATTTTCTAACGATTTAATTTTGTAACATAATGTATACTACCAACCACCGAAAGTTTTGCACGCTGAATGTATAGATATAATTTCCTTGTCTTCTAACGTCTATATTAATTTCCTTGTTTTACTGTTGAAAGTACACGAAATATCAAACGAACGATGATTGCGGAATATAAATGTAGCAAGTGGTAGTCGAACTTTCGGCCTGTGCTATAGTTAGTTGCCCTTGAACGTAATATTACTTAAAGCGAAAATCCTCTGATCGGCAAATATCCGAGAAACATTGTATAAATTAAATTCCAGTTGAAAAAAAAACTGCCGAACTAACGGAACGGTGCGTTCGATTGCAGGTGTTCAGAAATACCTTCACCGCGTACTACACAGTGTACGACGTCACGAACGAGTAAGTAAACGACGAGATGCTTGCCGGAGCTATATTTATCCGCGGTTTTTCACTGTTTTCAGCCACCACACGCCTCTTCGTCTGCACACGTCGCGGAGGATGCAGCAGACGCGGATGGAGCACGCCGCCTGGTTGGGCAACACGACCGGCCTCCTGATGATCTCCGAGAACGACATATACGTGAGAATAGCGCCGTCCGCGGCAGAGGACGTGCGAATAACCGAGACAGGAGTTCCCGGCATCATATACAACGGCGTGCCGGACTGGCTGTATCAGGAAGAAGTGTTGCCGCGGCCGGAAGCAGCCTGGCCTAGCCCCGATGGCACGCACCTTCTCTACGCTTCCTTCAACGACACCAAGGTCACTGCCCTGGAATTCCCTTGGTTCGGCACGCAACCGGGTCAGGAAGGGCCCAGTTCCAGCCCTTTGTCCGCGACCAGGAGAGGCTCGTTCCCACCCTCCAAGTCGGTTAGATATCCCACCCCTGGCTCGCCGAATCCAGAGGTCGATCTGTGGATCATGGAGCTGAGCAACCTGACCAATTTCTTCAATGGGAATGGTAGCGCGAACTCGACCACGTTGTTCAGGACGAGGGTGAAACCGCCACCTGCTTTGGACGGGCAGTGAGTAGCTCTGAAGATCCTTTCAGCGTGATTGAACGATTATTGATATTACAAATTTAGAGGAATTGGCAAGTTTTGAGTTTCTCTCTTGGTAATTCTCAGTACTAGGGAAATTGCAGGAATCGATGAATTTCATAATAAGAGATTAGAAATAAAAGAAAATCAGGAATTTTTTTAGCGAAAATTCGATGGAAAATAGTCGAAGCAAATCGATGAAGAAGAAATTCGTTTCGATCGTAGGGAGTATTATCTAATATCCGCGGGCTGGGTAGGCGACGACTCCAGCCAAGTGGCGGTCGTTTGGATGACCAGATCGCAGAATCTCTCGCTAGTATCGGCTTGTCGAGCACCGACGTGGGAGTGTGAGGAGACCCACTCGGAGAGAGCGCCAGAAGGACAATGGTTAGACGCACAACCTCATCCTGTATTTGCCCCTGACGGTGACAGCTTTTTGCTGTTGGCTTCTGTTCAGGAGGGTGATAAAGAGCACTTCACCCACATCAAGCACGTAACCTTGACACAACAGAGGATAGCGGTCCTCTCTCATGGCCGTTACGAGGTGAGAGACAGATTAACAGCTAATCACGTGAAAAATTGGCACTTTCTTCTACACATATTTCCCCTGTTTCGCGTGTGTAAGGTAAGCGAGATCTTAGCGTGGGACACGAAAGCCCATTTGGTCTACTATTTGGGCACCAGGGAGAGAAGGCCGGGCCAAAGACATCTTTACGTGGTTCGTGATCCCATTGCTGATGATCCTCGGC
>NIPQ01089356.1:37656-56273 GCA_002806875.1 Lepidotrigona ventralis hoosana | reverse complement strand
TTTTTTTTTTTTTTGCGTCCTCGAAGATCTCATAAATGCACAATCTACAGATATATATCAAAATCCATACGTTCAAGAATGAATTTCGTTCAACTTTTCGCACTGAATTTCAAGCATGCTGCAATTACACAAGAGAAATTAAAAGCCGCCGCTCACCTTGTCTTTGAGCGTTTCGTTCACGTAGATAATGCCGGTTCTATTGTCGATGAAGAAAGGGAGCGGCGGTTGCGGGCTGTCGTTCCCGTTGTAGTTGTGCCCAAGAGGTTCCAGGCCATAGGTTAGCTGATCCTGTTCATTGTCCTTGGCACGGGCCCTAGTCACTATATTTCCTACCGGCTCTGTATCCAGAAGCACCAAATTTCGATCTATCCACATTACCGGCGGTGTATTGTCGCTGAACTGACTTCCTGCAATGCAAATTAATCACAAGGTGAGCGACTCGTTCGTTTCAGTAGCTGCCGATCAATATCGTGCCGTGCAATTGCACTTGAAGTGAAGTAAATTCGTTGAATAAAGATGTCGCTGAACTGACTTCCTGCAATGCAAATTAATCACAAGGTGAGCGACTCGTTCGTTTCAGTAGCTGCCGATCAATATCGTGCCGTGCAATTGCACTTGAAGTGAAGTAAATTCGTTGAATAAAGTATTGATTGACGGTGTATGCTTCAGATCGAGAAGTTCTACCTCGGAGTTAATTTAGGTCGGTACACCGTAGAATTTCGTTCGCTTATAAAGAAAATTAATCGCAACTACTAATTGCAAATTAGTATTAATTGCAGTTATTTGTTACAACTTTCAAATCTAGAATTAAATCGTTGTTAAAAGTAAATCATTCGATCGAAATGTGACTTGATGTAAAGTGTACGATGTATCCCGTATCCAAATTTGCATTGATGTATAAAGTAAATTAATATATAAAATACGTAAAACATGTTGTACAAATAAATATATATAATACATATTATACATGNAAAAAAAAAAAAAAATTCTCAATAACTTCTGGTTATTTGTCCATAGCAATAATCGATGTGAAATGAACGTATCTGTTGCAGCGATTACAGGTGCTGGTCTTAGGAAGTGACTCACGGAGAATGGCTAGATGTAAGTAACGCGAGACGCAACAGAATCTGAAAGTGAACTATTCGGTTTCCATTTTTCGTTTGAACACTCGTAGAATCGTACCGGCGCGCCACGGTTTTTCATTTCTGCATAAAATTTCACCGTAGCAACACATCACCGAGATTTTTCGAACAATTCAATCAAGTTGAAAACGAAGAATTGTATCAAATGTTATTCCAAACATATGCTCATTTAACCTTCATTCTCGCTGTTATCTGTCATTAGACTGCGAATTTTTGCTCGAAATTCATATTATTGAAAGTATATAATATATAATGATAATCAATAACAATTTTGCACTCTTACGCTTTAAAAGCTTTTCGCTTTTTTTTTTCATAAATAAATGGTATGGGAATTCAATTTTTCAGAAGCATGTTAGATGTTCGAAAGGAGGCTGAGGAAACTTCGTTTACGCCAGAAGATAGATCTCCTCGGGAGAAAGTTGCCTCGGTCNTTGCTTTTTTTTTCATAAATAAATGGTATGGGAATTCAATTTTTCAGAAGCATGTTAGATGTTCGAAAGGAGGCTGAGGAAACTTCGTTTACGCCAGAAGATAGATCTCCTCGGGAGAAAGTTGCCTCGGTCGAAACGAGATGGACCATGATAATAGTTTTGCTTTGACTGTCTCGCAACGCGTAATACTAATTTCGTCGTATCGCGTGAATATCGTCCAACAGGCAGAAAGCGAAGAGGATCTGTCAATTGAAGATTGGCCTTTCGAAGCGATCGAGCGTTTCATGGGAGCGACCAAGGTCGTGTTCGGGGAACGTGCTCCCTTCCGGAAACGGATACGTCCAAAGGCTTACGAGGATTCGAAAGAGGCCGTGCGAGAGGCCTTTTTCTCCTTTCCTCCCTCCCCTCCTTATCCGCCGCTTTTTACCTTTTGCTCGTCCGACGACTACAGGGGAACCGAACCGGAGAACTTTCACTTCGGTGAGGTCATCGTCGGTCCTTAAATATTCCTTAGCATGACGCTTCACTTTCATGCACGGCGACACGCACGAAAAATTCATTCCGGGGGGGAGGGGGAGGGGGTTACGAGTTACGCGGACTCCATTTGCTTCATTCGACGAAGGAAAGTTACGTTAGAAAATGCATACGTGTAAAACGCGTAACCTGTGCGAATTGATATAAGAGACTCGCGTCCCATTTCACGCGGAATTGGAAGCGAGAAAAATATGTCCCGGTAAAAGAAATTTCAACCTGTCTGCATATGTTCGTGAAACCGCGAAACATATACTGGTGACTGGATATAATGTTACGAGCGCGAGTATGGCCGCTGCCAAGATCCGTTCAAGGCAGTCTAAATGAAAAGATTCCAAGGCTTTACGCTGCCTTTTTAAAGTCCTTTTTTTACTCTAAAAAAAAATATCCCCACGTACGAAGTCTTAATAATTGTTTAAGTTCACGTCGATTTTTTTTAATGTGTATTATTTCTTTCTCTATGAGACATACTTCTATTCTATAAAGTGGATATTTCTTTTTTCAAATCAAATCGCGTTATAAACTAATGTGACTTACAATTGGACAAAGTGGGATTTAATTCAACGTTGAAATGGAATTAAACGTTGTCAATTATGAACTTAGTTTTGTAATATAATTAATAACGTGTAATAAATCAATTTAATTCTCAATTTTAATCAACGTGTTATGTTACGAGTTCATTGTTTAAATGCAGTTCACGAAGCGAATGAACTGCATGGCTTGCAATCGAACTAAAATAGAAATCGGCCGATAGTGTTAGATATTGAGATTAATTTGCGAATATTTAATCTTACGCGAGTGATTATATGACAATTATGTATGTGGAAATTTATGACTGATTGTATTTGTAAAGTATTATAATTTATAACAATATTCATAATTAAGTTATGTATAATGAATTGATATTATAATAAGTAGATATTATAAATTTATAATTATGTTGTTATAATTAATTATCATTTGTCGATACTGTATCATTACTAGTATTTTATTTAATGTGAAAGTAATAAATTTTATTTTCAATACAGACGTTAAATATATTTTATGCTATATAAATGTCAATTGTGCGCTAGAAGAAATTCATGAAATGAATCATGAAATCAGTGTAAAAGGAGTATCGTTTAAATTACAGTGCGCACAACAGCGCATGCTTTCTCAGAGACCTGAATGCTAGCACAAGAACGAATCTCCTTAGTGGATCGTTGTATACTATATGTATACAACATGGTACTTACACGCGTAACATATTTTATATTAAATGTAATTACCATTCAGTTGCAATTTTTCCATACACGTAGGCAGCAAATTTGTTTTTAATATTATTTTAATGTTATTCTAATAATGATAATTTTTTTTAATAATTATTGAGATGCTTGTAACAAGCAAAGAAATGTCCATTCGTCATATCTAAGTGAAAACCGTTAGTTTCATTAAATTATAATTTCGCGACGTTTATATTGTAATAATAACTGCGAATATTCCTAATTTGGCAATAATTTACGTAAAAAATGTTAAACTCTGTGAGGTTCAATTTTATTTCTTTCCCTGTTTGTAATTGTATGAACAATGCAATTGTTCCATTTTGAAAAATATTGTTATAAATGAAGTATAAATAAAATTGATATTAATGATAAATTAAATATGGGAAATTTTATGATACGTACGTATATTTTTCGCTTTGTGGAAGAGATGCAGTCTTATTTCTAATTATATTTAATTATCAAAGTACTTCCTTGATGTTGTTTATCAATTTTATTACCGACGAACGACGTAGAAATTTTAAAATAAAAAAAAAAGTAAAATACTTTCTCATAATTAATAATAATTCTTTCGTTATCCTAATACGGCGAAGAGGAAAAGGAAAAAGTCTCTGTTCATTAGGTTGCTCTTTAATCATCAATTAAAATCGAAGAAATACCGCTACTTTTTATATATGTAAGTAATATATGCTACTAACTGTTCTTCGTGAATCATTTTTTCCTGAAGAATAATATAAAAGCTGATCCTCGTACCTAATTACATCGTAAATCACCAGAAAACAACGAAATTTAAAAAGAAAGTACTAAACGCGCGTAGAACCATCATTTACAATAAAAGAAAAAAACAGTATCGCCAAAGTCCAGTGAAGTTTATTCTAAATTTATTATTATTATTTATTCTTATTCGTATCGTAACGAATTATGGTACACTTAAACATTAAATTCTACAATTGTAAAACTATATAAAGAAATATAGCTGAGTTATGAAATTTAAATTCTACGAAATATGTTCTACAGAGAATCTTTTGCCTGGCANAAAACCATCATTTACAATAAAAGAAAAAAACAGTATCGCCAAAGTCCAGTGAAGTTTATTCTAAATTTATTATTATTATTTATTCTTATTCGTATTCTTATTCTTATCGTAACGAATTATGGTACACTTAAACATTAAATTCTACAATTGTAAAACTATATAAAGAAATATAGCTGAGTTATGAAATTTAAATTCTACGAAATATGTTCTACAGAGAATCTTTTGCCTGGCAAAATCATATTTTATAACCAAGATCCGATCCATGCCGATGAATTCAACGCTGGTAAAAGGTGAAACGACGTTATTCGAGGATAAAGTGTATTTCGATCAAGGCTCGCGCAGACGATGCGATTATCGGTGAAGGTTGGATAGCAAGTTCTTGTTCGGCGTCTGGCGACCCGATTATGTGGCCGGCTGTTTTGAACGTTAATTCGAGCGTGTCTTGCTCGCCGTTTCATTTTGTCGCGCGGCCACGTTGAACATTTGTCCGTTCGGATTCCTCGGCCATTGAAAGAAGCGGTCGCGGCCTCCGCTCGCTCGTCTTCGTCCCGCGAAAGAAAACCGTTGCAACAAGCGACAGAAAAAGCGCGGAAAAGTCGTTCCCGGAACACATTCCTCGATTATCGATACACACGTTCGCGATTTACCAGCCGGGCATTCTTCTCGTCTAACGAACGGGCGCTCGTTTCTTCGGTGATACACAATGGATCGTCGTGGAAATTTTCTAAGAAATTTCTCAAATGCTCGAAACTTTTTCTGGACAATGGAAGATATTATACTGATTTAAAAGAAATCTTTTAACAGAGAATTTTTTTTTTCTTGGGGGGGGGGAGATCTTTCGTACAAGGACAACGTGTCTCTGAATGGATTTAGTCAAATTTGAAAGATCGATCGAACTTGTGTCGCGATTTTCAAATAATAGAAAGATAAATAATAGAAAGAAATTAGAGAGAACGTCTTTTTAACGATGTCTATGCAAAATATTAGAAAACGACTGTGATAATATTTAATAGATAAATATAACTACTTATATGTAATAAACAGAACAAGAATATCTGGCCCCAATTTAATTGCATTTAGTTAAATTATTAACTGTACGACAAATGCATACATTTTCGACAGAAGACTGATCTCAAGTTTCCAAGGGCAATAGAAGAAATTTAAAAGAAAAGAAAAAAGAAAAGAAGAAATTTTTCTTTCAGGTTGAAATCCTCCAAAAGTCGTTCGCTTCACTGAACGATTCACAAAATCTCTGTTTTCAATTTCAATCTTCTCCTCCGCGGACAAAGAGAATTTTAAGCAACGCGGCGTGTAAAGGAGTAGAATTAAAGGGAAACAGCGAAAGAACTTGCTGGAAAAGAAAGATGCCCGAGGCGAAGAGGACGGCCAAAACAGGAAGCACGTGCAGTTGAAAGAAGGTAGGCGAGCAAACGTGCGAAATAAACGACGAGAAAGAAGGGAAAACGCGTTTCGCGAGCAAGCGAAACGAACTTCCCTCGAACTTACTCGTCGAAACAAGCAACGCGTGTTTCCTTTTCACGGAAAGCACCGTTGCGAACGTGGATACACTGGGAGTATCTATTATTACAGAGACGTACTCGCGAAAATATTTGAAATATTTGAAAATATTTGTTACCATAGAAAGACCATTTTGTCCATATTCCGTGCTTCACTGTGTTACGCGCAATTCTTCTTGTGTGTGATAGATGTTATAAAAAAGATTTCGAAATTTTATTCCCGCTTTGAGCAGATAGATAGATAGACTGTCGTGATTATATTGGTAAAAATTTGAAAATGTATATAGAAGTAAGAGAATTTAATACACGGTCACGATATGATCTTCTTAAATATATAAGAAATAAATAAAAGTTGAGGATGAATATTGAGATTCGTTCATAGTTGATTGTTGAAATACTTTGAAATACGTTGAAATACTTCATCAATCGATATATACATGTTTTGCACTAAATTTCAGGTTTGATTATATTAGTAAAATTTGGAATAAGAATGTTTACGCAGATGTATACAGTATGTATATTAATAATTACCTTAAACATGTAATAGTAATGGATAATTTACTGTTCAAATATTTTTATCAAATGCATGCTTGCACTAAATGCTTCGTTGTTCCTATTTTCAGATCTCTTTCAAATTTTACTAATATAGTCACAACAGTTGGGTCTCATTCTAATACCCGTGAAATCCCAAAATGTTTCGTATGGCATACAATATGTTCATAAAAAAATTTCTACAAATGCTAATTGGTTCATTACCGTATGACAAACCAAAAGCAAAAGGTACAAAAAGAATGTTTGTAACTTGAAAAGATATATATTTCAGTTTACGTGAAATTTTTTGATTGCACTCAAAGAACACGGCAAATTTTATGACAATAAGTTTAACTTTTAACTTTAAGATACTCTGTATGAACACATATATTCGTCTATCTATTAACGCGAAATCGGAACGTGTAAATTTTTCTTTGGATCGCTGCGCAGTTTTATCCGACCATCTCTTAGCATTCCTCGACTCCTCGAGTCGTGCATCTTCGCAATCGTGTCGCAACTGTTATCGGTTATCGACTAACTGGCTGTTCTTTCTTTCACGGACATAAGTAACTAAGTACTCTGTACCTTCTGCCTCGGTCCCACGGAAGAGTGGGTTAAAAAAATTCTAGTTGCAGGTCTCTTTCACAAGTCGCGGCTTTCTATTTAACTCCGTTTGAACACGTACCGGGCTTCGTGTTGGATGAGATTTTTTTCTTTTTTTTTTTGGAAAATATCAACTAAATTTATATCTTTGCAACAAAAATAAAATAAAATTTCAGTCAACAAATTTTAAAACACGAGTTTCTTTTTCTTCTTTAAAAAAGAGAGAATCGTTTTTTTTTTTTTTAAATTTTAAGAGGAAACGTACACTGTAACTACAACATTCACATCAATTTCGTCATGTGAATTTTTATTAAAATGAATTAATAAGCAGAAGTAATATTTACTATCTTTTTATCAAATCAGCAAGCTATAAATTTATCGTACTAGTGTATAAATGTTATCAAAATATAAAATTGATACTAAGTTAATGTTAAATAAGTAAAAACAATGTCTACTGCCTTTTATGTAGTTAATAAAATATAATGAAAATTATCCACTCAAAACACAGCAATTAAAGTAATTTTCCTATTAATTTAGAAGTATACTTCTTATCCGATTCGCACTTTAGGAATTAAACTGTTCCATAGATAAAGAATTTCGCAGATATATTCATGTCAATTCCATTATTATCATATATTAATTTTTTAAATTAATTTTAAAATGTGATGTCTTATTAGACATAACTGTCTCAGCAGATCATAAAGGCTAGAAACATTATAGATCCTTCCATTCGTAATTTTATTATCCGTGCGATAAAATTCTATTAATAAACAACAACATGATTTAATTGATGTTGTTCATCGATATCATTTTTTTAGGAATACCTAGCAAATGCTAAAAAGATTATTGAACGCTCGCTAAAAAACAAAAAAAAACGAACAGGGGAAGTCAAAAAAATGCTGACCAAAAATGGTTTCGCGTGAATTGTGCCATTTTGGTACAACTTTGATATTTCATTCTTCTTCTCTTTTTTTTTTTTTTTAAGTTACGGAACAGAGCGCAATTTCTTAATTTATACAACTTTGACACGTTTCTTCTTTCATTGTATGGATGCCGTTGCTCTATTGTATAGTCGAACCGATTACCGTTACTTTTTACAGTAATCAACATTATTGCAAACGTTCCTTTAATGAATTTTTATACCACGTCGCGAATAAACCTTCCAAAACCATTTCACATTTTCTCGTTTTCCCAATTTATGTTTCTCTCGTTCATATTTGTTCCCTGTAATTGCAGTTGCAATCGTTCTCCAAATTCATTATTTGCTCAACTTTGCTTTTGTTTAATTCGATCGTGCAGACAATCGAAACGTGCCTTAATATACCATTAAACAGTCACAACTTCGCGTCAATCATGATTATTCGTTTCGAGACAGCTATCAAGCAAAATGGTTTCGTACGGATCGTAATACGAGATCGTCGTTGGAACACACCGAAGATTAATTGTGTTCGAACAAAACTAGTTTCTACAAATAATTGCATTAAACTAAATAAATTTAACTCACTGAGTTGAAAAAGTCTATGTCTTCCGACTTTTATTATTATTAAAATTAAATTAAAGGAGAGAAGAAGAAGATAAAACGGACAGATGATTTAAGCAACTTTCACCGGTGTTCTTCGTCAGTCTAAATCATTCGGTGCAGACTCGTTCACAAGCGAGTCCGACGTTGCTAATTAGTACTCGTCGTCGTGAAATGCGTAAATTTAAATCGGTAAATCATAGACTTGGATTTTCGCGACCAGCTCGCGCATTCAAATTAATCTGTCGCGCGCGTTACCGATCTCCTTTCTATTTTATTTAACCGCACGGCACGCTTGATGATAATTTTTGCAAGCTTCGCACCTTTGTCTTTTTTCCTTTTTCTCTTTCTTCACGATGTCAACGTCAAAGAGAAAGGAATCGCTCGCAACAGGCAGAATCTGTCGTGCGTCGAAGACGGCAACTTAATGCAACGCGAAAGGAATGTCGCGTAGGTGCAACGTGGATAAATACCTCGTTGGCCAAGTACAATGCGAATGGTAAATGGAATGTTAGAGATTTGAAATCTATCGACATAAATAACAGTCCAGTTTTTTTTGTTTTTTTTTTTAGCGTGATGTCGAACCTCTTAAGAAAGGGAAAGCTTCGAAATTTTTTTCAATATTTCGATAACTGTGTAAAAACTTGGAAGTTATTCCAATTCTAAAAATTACTGTCACGCAATAGTATTAACGAAAAAGATAAAATAAATTACGAAAGTTGCAAGTTTCCCGATAGAAACGATTCAACGAGCTCGATAGATCTGCCATAATTTTCAAGATAAGATGACAACTCACATTTATATTATTTTACAATATGTCAATATTCTGCGGCATACATTATAACGTGCTGTTTCACGATATTCACTGGAACAACAGGTGGGAAATTCTATTATAACTTGCTGTAGCAAATTTATTGCATGTGACAAGATTGTTATTCTATGAACATGTTGTTCTGTTCATTACATATCATAAAATGTACAGTGAAATTGTAAGTACGTGATAATATGAATAAATTGAGATATCCATAATTAATTCCGTTTTTTTTTTTTTTACTTTCAACAATTTATATGTGCTGTATATTTATAACGTACGTAATAAATAATAATTTTTTGATGATCTTTTAACAATTTTCATCTAAAATTGAGAAAAATGTTACTACTGCATTTTAATAATGAAATAGTGCCAAATTAATTCGTCTGAGTATCAATCATTTGTTTGTTGAATTTATTCCTCTACAATTTGATTTCGCGCTTGTTTGAAGCATGCATCGGAAGAAGTCTTCTCAACGCTTTCTCCGGGATATATTAGAAAGTATGGACTACAAGACCGTAGCTAAAAACCACTAAATACCATAGACTGGTATATAAAATATTTCTCGAAATTTGAAATAATCAGTGCATCGTTCTAACGTCAGTAAAATTGGACTGACAATAAGTATCCTCGATTTGTTCTACGATTTGTTTAATAACTTAATTCGAAATTCAATAAGAATATAAATTTGCATAATCATCCGTAATACTGCGCATATATGTACCAATTATAATTAAAATGAAAAAAAAAAAAAAAAAAANTCTTACCCACTCCATTCCACAGGCATAGCGCCGCAACAACAATGGTCAATCTGACAAACATCGCGCTACCATTGGTCTACGATATAGTGAAATGTCAACGGAATTGCATTCGACTTGCCGGATACGTGGTTGGTTCGATGTGCTCGAACCGAGCCACGGTAAATCGAAACACTTTGACAGTCAGTTCCTTCGATGACATCTATCGAACGGTTGTACGACAGATCGCATCAACTCTGCGAGTACACATCTGTCATTCGTACAAACACGCGTCTGTTATTCTTCTTTGCGGCGATCTGTCGACGTCTTCATATCTGGCGTCGATCGGTAGACACGATGTGAAAACAATCGCAGATGATGCACACGCAGTATTCCTCGAATATTTTGCAATAAGTCCTCTTCTTTGACGATCTCGAGACGATTTTCACCCAAGATCTCTTTCTCTTTCTCTTTTTCCCCGCCAGTATCGCGTAGTACACGATCGCGAGTCTACGATAAAAATCGAAGTTGGAAAATATCAAGCGTGAAAATTCTAAATTTAGACGGTACGGCTGACCGCACTGGGTGGAAAACACCAGCTCGAAAGTTTCATTCAAGTCAGAATCGGCGCGTTAGGTGTCTGTTGACCGGTCGGAGCACGCAAAGCAGCCATCGACTTTCTCTCGAGTCGGATAATTAACCGGCACAGGTTTTTAGAACGACCACGGCGGAACACCGATCGGGAATGCACCGGACGCGGCTGGCGAGCCGTCGCCAACGTGAATTTCGAAAAACGCTCGGAATCTATCGACCTCGATCGGTTCAGCCGCATTAGGCAACTTCAACGTCGCCTTCAAACTCATCACGACTCTCCTCCGCCTTAACGCCAGATGTTGTTACACTACTGTCAATCGGTTTCTTCGTCATTTTTCACTGATTCGCGACTCGAGAGAGAGAAGTGACAAGTTCGCTCGGTTGGATCATTGACCCGAATTTGGGGAACCGATCTGGCGCATCTTTCAGGTGAAATTGATCGCGTCTCTAGAACCTCTCGACTCCGCAACGACGCCGCTCACGGATCAAACTGACTCTACCTGCGGCGCGACGCGATCTGTTCGCGAGTGCCGCGGCAGCCATGCCGATCAAACTGAAAGAACGTGTGCCATTGGCGTAGAGATTCAAGGATCATGCATAATATACACCTCTGTCACGATCTTGATCAATTCCTGATCGAATAATTCGATTAATTTTTCGCCTACAGACGGAGACTGGATCATTGTTGAATCACCAATAATCATTTTTCAGCGATTAAACGAAGGGCTTACGTGACAACTAAAATAATTTGAAAAGCACGATTGTTTATATAACTCAATAGAATAATAATATACAAATCTAATTGATAAAGTGACGAACCTGAACTATTTGCGATAGAATTAAAATTGATCCAACGCTTATCGTCTGAGGACGATAAGATTCTTTTTTATTCTTGTTTTTGTCGCTTTTACGTTTAGAGAACTTTTCATTGTTTCAAAGTTATTCTTTCTGGAATACTTTGTCGCTTTTACGTTTAGAGAACTTTTCATTGTTTCAAAGTTATTCTTTCTGGAATACTTTGTGAAGTTTAGAACTTGAAGTGGGATTATAAGTTCATTGTTTCTGTTTTTTTTCTTTTTTTTTGTTAAGCTGTGGAAATACATAATAGATTGAGACGAGAGATGATTTATTTGAATTGATCCCTTTGAAATTTCTTCAAGTTTTGTGCAAAGCTACGCTTCTGATTTACTGTCAGTCCTATAGAATGTGAGAAAATCTCATTGGTCAACTTGTCTCCAGATTCTACGAAATATTATATATTTATAACGCGATGTACATGTGTTTAATAAGTACTTTGAGAAATTAAAATTAATTTGAAGAAAACACATCTTTCACTTACGATGTAAAAAATTTGAATTTAGTAAATAATTTATTATATAAATTACATATGCGTAAGAAAGTGATGAATATTTTATTATTTATGAATTTTTATATCTACAAGCTTATTTTGCATTGTATATGTAATAAACATGCTCTATCAAACAATAGAATCTCTCAATGAAGTTCGATAATGTGTTAAAATATTATTCCTATTTAAAGTTATAACAAGAAATCTAATTGTTGTATACGCCGTGTTAATTATGAAGAAAACAATTCTATTTGTTTAATGAAAAAAGATAAATTTAGTTATTGCTAGATTTATTTAAAAAATATCTTTTTCTCTAAATAATAATAATAAATATTTTAAAAAATATTTACTTAACTCTTCTATATATAGTTTTAAAATTTTGCCATTATTTAAACATACACAATTTCCTTTAAAAGCAAATTGCTCGTTTAATTGTGTCTGTTCGCTTTGTGTCCCCACTATTTTGCCTATAAGATCTGCTCCGAGCTAAGGTTAGTATACTAAATAAGCTTTCTCCATCTTATTCGCAAAGCAAACTAGTCATAGAAATAAAGCAGTCAATAATTCCTGGAAATCTGGAAGTCATGTATTCATATCCAGATGTTGCAGAAATAACGCCCCGATTCTATCATAGCTAAGCTGGCATTGTTTCACTTATCTATTTCTTTCTTAAATTTTATAATATATTTGATTAATTTCATAGTTTTAGCTTTAAATTTCACATATGTAATCTAGGCTAATATATTTCTTTAATAACAAATTTATTAATATATGTGATAAACATTATCATAAATGGCTATATTTTTTTAAACATGTTATATTTTCTGTCATAAGTAATATTTAAGAAATTTTAAGATATGGTCCTGTATATCAATGAACCAAAGAATACATATATAATGTATGTATTAGTAAAATAAAAATTATTATACTATATATCTGTCCGTTATTGCAAAATCGATTAAATATTAGAATATTTAAAATGTCATATATTTTTTTAAAAATACCTTTTCCATCTCTTCAGTGAACAATTTTTTGAATATTATTCTATTTCGCTTTTTGTTAAACAAAATATACGGATTTAAATAAAATAATTTCTCCATTGTGATATTGATGTGAATATAGCAGTTATATCCTTAATTCTATAAAAAATATGATTTTATTTTGTTATACATTTTGAATGATATAAACGTAACCTTCAGGTGTTAAAATCTTAAAATTAATTGGTAACTTTGAGATTTTGTAATGTAATGGATGTTTCTAAAAATCGACAGAGATACAAACATTACACATGCCTGTGCTTTTCAATAATGGGACAAAGAAGATTTAGAGTTTCGGTAATTTATAAAGCTACTTTTATTATATATTGTGAAATTATTATCATTTAATTATCTATATATGTATTATCTATATATGTATTGTTTTGTTTTAAATTATTGCATTAAATTTTTTTATTTTATAAATATAAAGTGTTAGTATAAAATTACCTCTAAATAATTCAACTATTATTGGATAATTCAACAATCATCACTTTGAGATGGGTGTCCTTATTGCTCCTCCGGAAGCAGGAGATGCATCAATTAACATCATACCACAAATGAAGAAATATCCTGCTACTCCTGCAAAATCTTCTAAGAGTTTGATTCCTGCAATATCAGACAGAAATGTTACTAATCGAAGTGCTTTAATGATTGCATCCAACTATGATTCTACCAATAATATAAACAAAGATGCATATAGACACACAGTTTTAATGGATAATAATATGTTTGATAAGATGAGCAATTCTACAATTAATGATAGCTGCCAATTCTCTTATTACAGGTTACACTTATTGTTATATTTCATTATGTAAAATATTATGACACAGATTTTACTTGAATTGTTAGATGCCTATTTCTTACAGGAGTAATAAAAGCGATAAATATGCTGATGCAATTTTGGTAAAAGATATAGGTGTATCATGTAAGCTTTTAAATCAGAATACCTCTAAAATGGGTCTTCCTGAAACAAAAACTCTTGTTAAGCATCTCAAAAAAGAATATAATGATTTGACTAGCATTACAAATAAAATAACTACATACACAAAAGACATATTGAGCCATTTATCGAAGAAAAATCAAAGAAAGCATCCGCTTCCTAAAGATTTGGTATTTAATTTGTTATATAATCTATAATTACTATAATGAATTTGGTATACATTAAATCTTTATATAACCAATGTTTGAATATAACTAACTTTATACTACTTTCTTCATAAACATAAGTGAAAACTGAATGTTATTTAGAAGTGAAAGTTCAATTTGAAATACAAAAGTAATTCATGTTTTGTTATATTCTATAGATAGCTTCAAAACATGCAATAGCATCTCAGTATGTGGACACCAAAGGTAATCTCTGTTTGAAATTGAGACTTTTTAGTAATGCTGAGACTCAATGCACTGCTCAGCAAGTTGTTAAGGATTCTGACAATATATTGTATGACGACAAATATGTTACAAAGGAATTGCACAGTAAAAATTGTAAATGTTACAATTATCTTATACCGAATTTAATAAAAATTTATTTAATTTAATTAAAACTGTGTGCATATATACATATATAGTAAAAAATAAAATTTTAGATCAAAATTATATAAAGCATGAAGATAATAGTAATATAAAATCAAAACATGAAAAAGATATCCAAACAGTAATTCATCAAGAAAACGCGGAAACAAATACTCCAAATTCAATATCGTCCAGTATTTACAACACCAAATATGTAACATTCAATGACTTGCCTAAAAATAAATTGAAAAAAAACAGTCATAATAAAGATTATGCAAATCAGTTAGAATTCAAAAGGCATTGCCCAGCAATATTCACTAATTGGAAAGAAATTTCAAACTCGAAACAATCCAAGAATAAATCATTGTCCACGTTTTCTACTGAAGCGCAGCAAACGGTTGGTTTAATAATATATGTAAATGACTCCAAGATAGAATTTATAATGTGATTGTAATCGTTATTTTCTGATTACAGGAAAATGCAAAAAAGAAAATTTTACAAAAAGAACTCCTCAATTGTAATACAATTAAAAATATGTCAAACACAAAATTTCACACAGTTAATATTCGAATTATTAAAAAAAGTAAAAAAGATACATAATTTCTTTTTATTTTTTATGTTTCGATATCTGTTTGTATATAATAAATATTTTTATATCATTTCAAATTTATTGTACTTCCTTTGATTTTAATAGTTTTAATTAATTTCCATTTATTTTTACACTTGGTTGCAAATTTTTACTAATTGGAATTTTTTTTTTTTTTCGATTTTCATTCATACGAGTATCGATATTTTGCAAATCGATAGTTTGATTTGTCTAATGATATTTAAATCTTATCAAATAAAAAAAAACATATGAAAGTTTATATTTATACATTGTATATAAAGTGTATATTATTAAAAACTTTTATCACAGATATTTAGAACAAACCGAAACATAACCAATATAGGTTATGTTTCTGATTGTCAAGAGCTTATAATTTGTGTCATAAATTTTTCTGAAATAAATCTTTTTATCACTATATTTAATAAAAACAAAGGACATGATTTCTGATGAATGTAAAGAACGTCATACCTGGAATAACATAAAAATAAATAATGATTCTTACATGGTTTCTATTACCCAGAAAGATGACACAATTAAAGTCTTTTTAACTAATCTGATTGAAATATGGATGGATACACTGACAAAAGAAATTATTTTAGACAGATGTCGGGTAATTAACTACAATGCGTATTTTATAGTATTTTAGTAGATTCTAAATAATTTTGATATAACAAAAGTTTCATTACAAAACTTTCAGCTTTAATGAACTGAATTCAATTTGGTTATTACTTTTAGAAATTGAATCCGCTTTTAAATATTGAGGATCTTAATTATTACGATGTTGTATTAAATATTTTGAACAATATGTCGAGAAACATGATCAATGCGTCTGTGGAACATATAAAGTTGCGAGCTGAAATAGATGGTGGTATGATGAAATTTGATGTAAATTTAACCAAAGGAACATCTCAAGATTTTTGGGAAATCATAACTAAGCCTCTATGTATGTCAACAATGGAAATTAGCCGTCAGCATAAATTTCTTTTAGATTTAGTGAAAAAGAAGGATGAAGAAATTTCTGAATACAAAGCAGAAGGAGCAGAGTTAATAAGAAGTATGTTTCTTTTACCATACATTACAAATACTATATTAATAATATAAGATTTCATTGTTTGATACAGAGAATATTGAAACAAAACGTTTTAAAGAGGAACAACTTAAAATAACAATTCTTGATCCAAATATTACTGATTATACAAATATATTCCAAAGTGCGATGAATTTTTATAATGAATTTAATTTATATGAATGTAGTAAAAGCTCTAAAGACTTTACAAGGTACTGATAAATAAAACATTATTTAACATTAATTATAGGAAACTGTAATAAACATTTATATAATTTATAATATACTATAGCAGTAACAACAGCAGTAATGATGATATGCAGAAAATGATGCAAAATAGATTTGTTCAGAATGATAGTAAAAATGTATGTAATTCTGAAGATACTACTGTGCAAAGAACCACAAAATCTGTACATTCAGAAAATGAAAAGCAAAATAAAGATACAACTAGCAAAAAAGTAACCAGTAATAAAATTGGAACTGCAAATTTATCATATAGACCGCCCAAGAAGTTAAAAAAAGGTTTGAATGAATCTATATTATAAAATATAATATCTAATATCTATAAAATATAATTTAAATATTTATAATATCCAGAGAAAAAGGTATTTGATAAAAATTATTGAAATACTTTTTCTTCCTATGTTTATTAATTTAAATAGTAATTAAAATGAAGCTTTAGCTACTAATTATAGTGAAATTGTAGATATACATATTTGATATACTTATATATGTATAATATAAAATTGAATTAATATTTTGATTGATATTTTAATATCTAAAAGTACTAGAATATGCTTAGATATTGTTTTAATGGTATTTCATTTTTAAGAAATATTAATTGATAACATTAATACATCATCAGGTTTTTTATATGAAACTGTGAGAACAGTTCAAAATAATAAAATATGTCTTTTTTTTACTTTTTGTTTTGAATTTTATTTTTGTGCTTTTTCTCTGGATATTGTTCTAAATGTACATATATTTGTAACTTTATTATTTTAATGGAAAATTGTACATGAAACATGAACTATGGTGTAAAAAAATGATTATTTTTTTTTATGTAATATTCATGTGAAAAAGATATATACACATAGATATGAAAATATGAACTACTTGCACATATTTCTTACATTCCCTCGTTTGTTGTTTATTTATTTATTATATTAAAAACAATTATATTAAAATATTTAGTAGCGTTATAAGTAAAAAATTTAATTTTAAATACAAAATACTTTAAAAAATTTCACCGGGCTCGTCCGGGATTTGAACCCGGGACCTCTCGCACCCTAAGCGAGAATCATACCCCTAGACCAACGAGCCGTGCTATGAAGCATTTTCTTTAGTAGAAATATCTTCCTTAATGGCGGCAACACTGTCAATTTAAAGTATTATCATTCTTATTGTTTAATGATAATTTCTCATCGTACATCGTATAGTACCTTGCGTGCAAGATGGCGGAACGGAGCCAGCGAGACTTTAGCAGGAGTGCATTGACAGTACGAGGTCGACGGGTAAATAACGTATATTATTATCAACACACAATTTTAATGGACTTTAAATTGTTCTGTATGCAAACTGTTGCACGTGGTTTTGATAATTTAGGCTTGGTATACGGGACAACGAGCAGAAAAGATACCCGAGGGGTTAGTGGGTGTCGTTGGTAATGATTGCATGGGTTTAGATCTGTCTTATAACGAACTAACCTCTATCAGCGTTGTTAAACACTTCCGAAGTCTCCAGGAATTGATACTCGACAACAATAAACTGCGGGACCTCAAAACGTTACCTTGTATACCGACTTTGACTACACTCAGTTTGAACAATAACAAGGTTTGTTTTTTTTTGCTGTTCCACTATTTCAATGTATTAAACTTGTCACTGTATGGGGTGATCATGAATTATTTGTATATGTTAACAAATTTATAATATAAATTAAATGACTTAATAATTTTTTAATTACGATATTCTACCTTGTATGAAATCAATCAATTATTTGTATGTATGCCGCTTTGTGTTATATCAACTTTTTTGCAGACAATTAGCACACAAGTGTCTACATAATTATTGAACGATTAGTTAATTCTTTGAAACCCGTAGAATTGGAAGAACAATTGTTTTCTTGTTTCTTTATTTCATTAAAATTTTATTTCGAAATATTCACTTCAATATATTTTAGTATAATGCTGTGAAGCGTTATCGTTATCTTATATGTCGACAGATTTATCTTCCGCTGTATTTAAATATTATAAAGTTCCTATTTATAGTGACATTCTGTGTGGTCTTTTCCATTAACTTTCTTTTTTTTTTTTTTTTTTTTTTTTTTTTTTTTTTTTATT
>NIPQ01089356.1:0-37600 GCA_002806875.1 Lepidotrigona ventralis hoosana | reverse complement strand
TTTTTATAGATTTGATCATTATGAAGATCTACAGATATAGATATACCGAATAGAAACATTATTAATTAATCCAACATTAATCTTTTCTAATCTTCTGCGATATCGTATTACTCGCGAATGATTTTAATTAACGAACAGTTCAAAAACATACACGATATAACGCTGAAATTATTGCAAAGAAATAACGTAGATTAAAAATGAACTAATGTTGCGTATATTGCTCGATTTTGGCACAAGTATTACAATTACTCGAAAGAGATGAAATAAAATGCCTTCGTCGTTGAGTTAACTGTACTCGCCGCGATTGGGAAACTTTTCAAGGAACAGCTTATGAGTTATTCATCTCGATTAAAATTCCAAACGTGCATCGATGATATACTTTTCGTGTCTTATATCATCGAGAATGTGAATCGGTTCGATGACATTTATATCGTTCACCTTTCATTTATCGTCGTAAATAAAACGACGGTGATGTAATCAGGGCGCGAATTTGCATATTTTCATCAGTAACGGTATTATTTAGTATTAAATTTTTTGTTTATTTAAACAATATAATTATAAGTAATAATTCAATCGATTAATTGAAAAATTTCACTATGTATTTTATATTATACGATTGTATTATTTTAAATAATAGATACTTCGTGAATTATATAATTATAACTCACAATGTAGAAGTCTGAATATGAAACACGATGTACTCTGAATTATGAAATATATCGATGAAGTTTATAATGAGAAACAAAAAATTGTTTAGATAACAGATGTAGATAACGCGTTGAAAAGGATACAGGAGTGTTGTCCGAACGTGGTGTACATAAGCCTGCTCGGTAATCCAGGATGTCCCGATCAGTTGACCAATCCAACGTCAACCGACGACGAAGATTATAATCGTTACAGGTTGTACGCGATATACGTACTACCTCCGACTCTTCGTTTCCTTGATTCACGATTTATCACGCGACAAGAACGAAATGACGCTGAAAGACGAGGGAAATACTCAAGGACTGTGAAATTTGTCCCAGGATTGTCGCCAAAATTCGTTCAAAACCCGATGGACAAATTCGATGATTATTTCTTTAATGTTAATTATACACCTTTACCAACGTCAATTCGTGATCCTCTTGATCACAAAGGTACGACTTTCATACTTCATTATCAGCATTTTATTATTCTTACGACTCTGTTTCCTTCTGCAGATTATTTCAATCAAGAAGTTGAATAATGATATCGTATTATTGACGTTTTGAATATGTATTATATAATAACTGGTAATGTAGAATTAATTTAATCTCAATATCGAAAGATAAATGTCCAAGTTACTAATACTTGTATTGTTAGTAGATAAATCAAAAACGCTGATTAAGAAATTAAGTTTTAAATGAAATAGATATTTAATATTCTCCACGAAGTGTTAAATACAATATCATTATTTAATTTCAATTTGTAAAAACACTGTTGTTATCAATGAACCAAATATTTCAGTAGAATTGAATTCACATTGTTAGAATATATATTAAACTATATGTGCAAATTCGTGTGTCAACGACAATACTTTCTGTTCTAGGAGCATTTGGCAAATGCAAATACCGATATTCAGGAAAGAATTCGGAAGGGAATCGATTTATTTCGAATAACGATCTCTGAACGTAAATCGGGTACCGGTTGCAATGTAGGCTACATTTTCCCAACAAATGATAAAACCAGTGATCCAGGCTCGTAGAACAAGTACTGAGTGAAACAATGCACAAATCTTTTGTACTTTTTCGACATTTTTTCCCCTCTTTATTTTATTACGAAAAATCTCATCTACCTGCCTGACGTCGCGTTTGTTCGAATTTATATCTTATATTTGTTAATCTTTTTTTTCTTTTTATCTACATATATTGAATAAAATATAAAATTCATCATGAGTAAACGTACAAAATTTTATTATCACGTACACTGATGAGTGGCATATAAATAAATGTCCAAGTAATATCTCTATTTCGTTCCAATTCGAACGATCCAATTCGAGTGTTATTACGCGACAGTCTGAGAACGGAGAACAGAAAACGCGCGTGCGTGTCATGAATTCCAACACCTCGGTACTTTTCTTCCTGCTCATCAACTTTATTATCATAATTTAATGTTATTGGTCCTTAAACGTACACAACATAGTCTCGCAACAATACTTTCTACACGCAACAAACTCGGTCTCCTCCCAGCTCATCGAAACTCTCGTTTCACATTCACAAATTTCCCCTAATCGATCGGTCCGTTGACACGCGTTTTAAGAGAAGAACTTACGTCGAAGGCAGTTTAAAATACTCTCGATTTTTAACCCTGTATTTAGGAAGAACCTTACGGATAAGTACACGATCCATGTTACGCTCTATACTTGCCTATATGCAATAAACCGGAAACTCGGCGTTGTAATAATTAATTAAATACGATTACGTCAGCCTTTCGATTCGTTCCGGATGTAGTTAGTATTCCTTTTGCTATTCCTAGAAGGAAGTATTCACGGATCAGTGTTTCTCATGTATTTGTGTATTATTCGATCGCAAGCGCATCCTTTACTCGCGCACGCTTCTTTCTTACGAAACACTGATTTTCTTTTCGTTTTACTCAATCAAGACCTTCCATCCGTTGACGAATAACCGGTTCAAAGCCCCATGGCCTATCATATATTGTGTATCCCTACGTGTATGTATAAATATAACATTTATATGAATATATTTCTATAGAATAGGAATCGGTCATATTTAATCCCTTAAATACACCGTTCCTTCGGGTCTGGCTGTGTTCAGCGCAAGAAATCGTTTCGAGTATTGTACACACTGGAAGCATCTTTCTCTCCCAAGAAAGGGAAGTGTTTACAATGCAAGCCACGTTCCAAACGCTGGAACTTTTTATCCTTGAATTAATGTCAAGTAAAATATACTTCATAAAATATATATGTATATATATTCATTTGTTCTTTTCGTTCGCTGAAAGATAGGACTATTAAGGTTTCATTATTGTATTGCTGCGATCGACGAACCGTTTTCCAAGAATGTGCACGTTTGGAACGAGGCCGTATTAACTCCAAGTTCTGTTTCTTACTTTCGCGAATAATGTACTTGGCCACGAAGAACGTTCATACTCGACAGTCATCACGCCTCGCTATTGGACGGATGTCCGCGTTTAAAAAAGTTTTCCTCCGCTATCGTCTAAAATTCTTATCCAACGTGTAGAGAACGGGACACGTTATTTCCACGGTATTGCACGAATTTTGCGCGTGTCTGTATATCAGATGCCTGCCGTCTGGCTAGAATCTTACTTGCTCTGTAAGAATATACGCAAACACGAAATGGATAATTAAAAAAATGAACAAAAGGCAATGAAGAAAAGGTAACGAAGATAACAAAGATATACAAGGATACAATGATAGAGAAGAAAAGAAAGAAAAATTACTCGATGAACATCGTGTATCGTATGATCTTTCATACAGCAATTCAAAAACAGAAACAAAAGAACGTAATTCGAAACAATACCTGCAGAATAATGTATTGCGAAAGCAAACGAGAACTGCAAACTAAAATTCTAACTAACGCGCAATTACGGTCATTTACAAATTAAACTGGACGTAATGGTAAGTAGATACTAATTTTGGAACCAGGATTAGAATACTTAGGACATTTCAAAGGCCAATATTTCGTAACGACCACTGTCGGTTCCTGGAGAATTTAGAGCCTAAATTCATATATACAGGATGTTCGCAGATTTACTAGCCAGCACATTTCTCATAAACGACAAATGTGAGAAAAAATGGAAAAGTAGTTCTTTTTAAGCAATATAGCAATATGATGTATGAAAATTTTGTTGTATTTCCATCGCTTTTTTCAAATGAAGATGAACTTTCATTTTTTAAATGAAATTCTACTTTTCCTTATATTATATGAAAATATAATGTATCAAAACGATTACCAACGATGTAGAATATAATGATCTTTAGTGTTATACAAGATTAAAAATGAAAGAAAAATTTTGAATATTTCGTACTATTTTATGAATACATAAGAAATGTATTTATAAAATATTCGTACTTCTTTTTTCCTTTTTTAACCTCGCGTGGAATTTTATGGCATATGGTTGAATTCGTCTCCAGTTATACTTTTATATGATATAAAGGAATATGTTAGCATTTTATTTTAAAAATTGAAGGTCATCTTCGTTTCTAAAAAGGTAGGCGCAGATGTAAAAAAACAATACTTTTCTCTCTTCCATTTTTGTTCTCGCACATACAGGTGCTATATACTTGTTTACGAAGAAGACGCTCTAGTCTGTAAATCTGCGAACACCGTGTAGACTGTGTCCCCTGTGAAGAGGACACAACGCCTTCGTATCGGTCTCGAAGGCACTGATTATTTTTTCGCCATTCTTTCTTTTTCTTTCGTATTTCGAAATTAATCGACGCGTGGTCCACTGCTGAACAACCACATATGTACATGATACGTATGTGTGTATGTATTTAAGTTAAACTAGGCCGAAGCGTTTCGAGCTTCGTTGATACGGAGACGTGTAATGTTCGCGATCGAACGATGTCACTTAAGTACGAAGGAAATCACTAAGACGGCACGAGGTGCTTATGATGATGTGCTGTTCTTCCCGTGATTATGCAGGTTCGGCCTCAATGTCACGGCACCCTCGACCCAAAAGTTGGGCCTTTCGAGCATGCTTTGCCATAGCGAGAGCTCTCGACCGGTTGCGTCCATCCAGTCCACTGGTTTCCCGTAGTGTTTCCCTTCGAAAGATTAATTAATTTGTTTTATACATTGGCTGTCCAAACTGAAAAGTTGAAGATCCGTGAACGAAAAACAAGGACAAGTTTTAAATGTTGTTGACTGTCACAAATAAAACATTCGTAAAATAATCAGATTATCTTAAGTTTTTTAAATAAAATACGTAACCTTCCTCAAAAAAAAAAAAGATTATCGAATTATCATTTTAATTATCATACTAAAAACCAGTCATTCTCAAGATATTCTTACAACCAGTAGAGTAATAAGTTACTAAATTTTACTTTGCTCTATGGAGACATGTACCTGTGCCAAGATTAAATCGAACTCCGCCCAAGAATTCGTTGCTAGCGATACGATCGTGGTCCCAGACTGTCAATTCGAGGCCACGTTCTGCCAATTCTTGCAGGCTCACGTCCTTATAAATGAAAGTATGACCCCATACCGGTGAACCGCCAGATCTGCGAACCACTCCAGTCTTTTGTTTCCCGGAACGGCCTTTGTCAGGTAGTAAATAACTGGAAGTATTTAACAATCATCAGCATGATTTCTTCCGTTCAAATTCAACATTTTAGATTTTCTATTTGGAGATGTACCTTTTACAGAATGGGTCGCACGTTCCCGAATTCTTCGCCCTGGTTTGCAAATTTCTAGCTTCCTTCACGAGTACGTGCAACGAGCCGCGACTCCAGTTCTTCTTCGATTTCGAAGCACCACGATCCACCCCTATTTCTCGGTCTCGTTCCTGTTGCGTGGGATCTGGCGGCACGAACTTCAGGCCGACGATCACCTCGCCCTTGTATGCAACAGGATCGTCGAATGGTTCTGTCTAAAATTTGCAATTTCACGATGAGAATTGAATACGCAATAACCTCGAGATTGGTGGAGATAATTTAATAACGTTAATAAGATCGTTCAAGTTAAACATCAAGTAAATTTTGGAAAATTTGAAAAATGAACACTTATATGTTGTCTGAATAGATTTTTAGTACTTCAGGTACTCTGATCGAAGATCCGAATAATTAAAACAATTAAATAAATAAAAAAAAAAAGAAACAAAATTATACGCAATGCAGTAATGCTAATTATAGAAGTTTCTAGCAATGATTCTAATTCTTGCACATGCAGTCGAATCGCAAAGTAGTGTAGTCAGAGGTTCGTTTGCAAGTATATCGCGTATTTCCTATAGAAATGCTTTCTTCGTTCATGCTGTTGCTGGAATTTGAATTTCTTGCGAATAATCTGCCAGGTAATGAATCGTGCAATATTGCTCTCTCGCGAAGTGTGTCAATTAGCTTTATTAACGTGAATAAAAACAAATAAAAGACGGCTCTAATTATGCACTGGAGGATAATTAAGTCCGTACAAAGACTTACTTTCTTCGGCCCGTTCTCGCTTTTATATCTAGAACGATCTGTATTGTGTTTAAAATTACTGAGAAAGAGGTACAATGCGATCCGTAAAATTTTACCGGCTGATAAGTTTTATTTTCAATTGGAGAATTGAAAGCCGCAAGAGCAGTTTAGAACAGAACTAAAATTAAATCCTCTGGGTCGTTTACGTCCCACTGAGCGAAATTTCACTCGTGAATTATTTTTTGAAAAAAAAAAAAGAAACTGTTAAATATTTGACTTAAAAGCTGTTTGTACAATACAAGTTTCCATAATATGCTTGCTCACGAAAGAAAAAAAATGCTAACATTAGGCTAAAGTTATGCAAGACAAACAGATTTGATTGTTTCGAGAGAAGTTTAAAATACTTACTATCGATAAATTTTATAGTCAGACGAAGAAGAGATATATCAATAATTTTTAAAACCCACAATGCTCGATAATTCAAGTGGTATCCATACAAGAAATTAACATCTCATCTTGAGATATAGCATTCAGCAAGTTCGCTATTTTGTCCGTTTTTTCTCTGAATTTTTCTTTCCAGCATAACAAACTGATTTCTCACTACTCGCTTTGTATCTCCTTGCATCAATAACGAAACATCTCTCCCGTTTGTGCCAGACAAGCCAATCGTAGACTTACTCGTTCCTGAAGCGGGTACCACTTCGGTGTAGGATCGTCGAAGATTTTGTTCTCCAATGGCATTCGAACCTCGCCGAGGAAATCGTTGCGTCCAAACATGTCTGAATGCCAAACCGTGAGCCACAGGGTTCTGGTCTCTAGGCCGCTCAGACTCATGTGGAACTGAAATGTCGTGGTGTGGCGAACCATCCAAGCTCTAACTCTCATGCAGGAGCAAAAAGAAAGGACCAGGCAGCAACGTTTCGATGCTCAAGACTGATCGCGAATGGAAAATCTTACCTTCAACGTCTCGTTGAACTCGGGATTCAGCGTGTGTTTCTTCACCTTTGTCTTTCGTTTGCCGCTCTTCGACTTGTCCGGCAGTAAGTACACTTTCACGTACCTGTTGGAACATTGAATCGGTGTCAGAAACGAATGCTACGCTTGTAATTTGAAAGGCAGATAATTAAAAGTAACAATTATACGAAACATTTTGTCACTGTCTTCGTCATCTCCCTTTACCCATCGTAACAATTTAATCAAGGATCTTTATTTCCTTTGAATTTTGAGTTGAAGCAAAACTTTTTGTACTCGTTAAAATATTAAAAACATATTGACTCCATTTCTTGCAACGATATTTTGTTACCAAGAGGAATGAAATTGAGAAAGAAAAAAATCTGTCGAAAAATTTCAATCATCATTCAATTCAGTTAGGGTATACTATTTACGTTTGTAAAAGGAAAGAAATGTACTAACGTGTTGATAGCTCCTACAAATTGGCAATAACTATTCAGGTAAGCAAGAAAACAATTAGAATGTTAGAAGACACGCGTGATCGGTAGCGTGATTCTGATAAATCATTCAGACGTGAGTCATGCGTTACTTACGGATCGGATCGTTTGCGTTTTACGTCAACTGGCGCTAGATTTTTGCACTTCGTTACGTGCACTTCGAACGTTAGGTGCTTGTAGTCATATTGCAATGCGAATTCGACTTCTCCCGTGACGACGACCGATCGACAACACCGTCCTTCGCCGGCACCGCTATAAACCGACGCCATTGAATCTGAACGTGCCTGAAAAAAATTCACGATTAACGTTCATATTCGTGCACTCCGACGATGCAATGTGATTTGTAACGAATGAACAATTCAGAAAGAAATCCTATAATAATAAACTGCCAAATCTCTTATCTTTTCTCGAAAAATTTCCCATGATCACATAAACTCTGTAAAATCTTTGGGAAACTTTGCATTTTAAACTTTTTAGAAATTCTTAAGGAGCAATTTGAATAATTAAAAACGATTGAAAGAACAGACTCTGCTCTTGGAATATTTCAAATGATCGAACGAATCCAGTTCAGTTTCATTTATAGGTAGGTCAGATTCATTTATATGTAACGCGTTTCTGATACATACTCCAAGACTCGACAACGATGCACGTGTCGCAAGATGTCCAGAATGTAGCCCGGAATCCATGTCATCTACGTCGATCACCGTGTGACTAGAGCCTGCTCGTGATCCAGCGCCAATGATCGGAGTACTGCAAGCTTCTGACAAGCTACTTCCGTCATCTGTAACGCAAAACGTGAATAATATAATTGATCGAATAATATAATTGATTGAATTGATAAATCAAACAGTTTTTATCTTTCCAGCGATTCTTTTTTTTATCTTCTCTTTCACGTCTGTGTTTAAATAATATTTCGAGCTTCCATGTAGTCAGCAGAAAGTAAATGAATTAAATTAATCCCAGTATTGGATTAATCAATTGGGTTAACAAAACAATTAACTGAGTTTTTTTCCTTCAATTACAATGGTGACTTTTAATTTCGTTAATTCATTTTTGGAAGATGAATTGCGATCTAATCATTTACCTATAATTTAGTACAATACTCTGTACTCATATAAATATCATATTTTATAATAAGTAAATATTTGTATTTATTACAATACTTATATCCATAAGTAATCCATAAGTAATCCCTTCGTTGAGATTCAGATTTCAACGAAAAAGAGAAACGTATTTCTATTTTATCGCGACATTTCTCTGGATCTTGAGGCAACATCGACATAATCGAATTTATTACATTAAAAAAAAAAAAAAAACCAAGAACATTGGTTTATAATACAACGAAACTGACTTATTCCGTCCTCGGAACTGTTATCGCAGCTTCTCTGCTGGCTGGTTCTCCGTACTCGACACTTGGGGAACAACTCGGAGTGCAAGGGCGAGCTCTTCTGTTCGTCCGATTTTTTGATCACGCTCTTCGGGAATACGTCCGACAGGGAAGATTCACCGTCGCTCTCGAACTCCTTCACCTCGCTGCAACTGTTCCTTTTGCTCGTTCTGGAGAGCATCGGCAAGCTGTTCACCACGCGTTTAATACCAAACAGAGAGGAGGCACTCGACGCGCAAATTTTGTCCTCGGAGCTGATCGCGGAGCTGATCGCCGACGCACTTTTCCTCAGCTCTCTCGATCTCTCGCGTATCAACGAACAATCGGCATCGACGTTCGCCGGGATCTCGTTCCTCGTCAACGAGTCGTTCGACGCCATCCGTTTCATCTCCAGTTGCTCTTCCTTTCCTCGTAGACCATCCTTCTCCGAGATCTTCTCGTCTGATAATTCCTCCTCCTCCGTGCGACGTTTGCTCCTCGGGTAGCAAGGGACGACGGTGCAACAGTCGATGAATAAGTTCGTAGTGACTCGTTGCGTCATTTCTCGAAGAGTTCGCGATCGATCGGCCGCGTTGAAAGCGGTGTACCCGGTGCTCTTCGTCATTTTCACGATCGCGATCCACAAGACTTTCGCGACTTCTCCGCGAGCGATCCGGGACTTCTCTCTTGCAACACTTTCTTCTGGCTCTCGAGCGGGGAAACGGGCCGGAAGTTCGTTCGTTTCACTTCGATAACCGCCGACAGTGGAGATTCTCCTCACCGCCTCTTTCTATACTCTGGTAAATCGCAACAGTGAATCACAGAAACAGAATAACGAACAGTAGTAGAATAACGAATCAGTGTTCGTCGGGATCGTTTTCAACGTCGAACTCCCAGTTGGTTAAATGCCACTCGTGCTCGTTCACGTGCTCGTTCACGTTCATTCTGGTTACGTGCGAGTAACAATTCCGCGCAATTATCCCGAGCGATTTCGCGATCAACCCTTTGGCAATTTACGCGAATCGTTTACAGCGTAACCGTAGAAGCTAAACGTCGGGTGGCGAAACACTCCCGATACCGACCAGCTCGTTTCTGCTCACGGTCGTTTTCTGATAGTGTAACGAGGGGGAACGAACACCGCGATAAAACTGATTTTTTTTTTTTACTTCCTGTTTTCCGGCCTGGATGGACGAGTGGGTGGGCTTTCACGTTCAAGGTTCCACGGAATCACGATAAACGACGATATTTTAATTATTATATTTTTTCTTGCTGCAGAGGCAAACGTTGTTGGATTTTAATGTTGCACGGGGAACTGTTTAAAATTTCCATTTTTTCAACGCCAGAACTAACGACGACTGGAATACGAAGCTTGTGAAGCTTGCAGAACTTACGAAATGTTAAATCAGAGCGCGAGAAACAAGAACTGATAAGGAACGTGAACTTTGATTCATTTTAACTCTGAATTATTCTAAAAAAAAACTATCTAAAAATATTGTAAGTAATCAGAGTGCGAGAAACAAGAAACGATAAACTTTTATTTATATACTTCTATGGAAAGTTATTCAAATATCTAAAAACATATCATTGTAAATTTATAAAGTTTTTGTGTGAAATATTATGTGAATATTATTTTAAATATCATTAGTATTAAACTGCAAGAAATAGGAAGAAGTTCGCAACACAACAACAAACTTTTATTTATATATTTTAGGAAAAATCATTCGGATTTAAAAATATATTGTTGCAGATCTGAAAGATTGAAAATTGATAATTTGCATTGTTCTGGTGTTTATAAAAGTATAAACTACAATCCAATGATAGCGACGTATGAACTTGGACGCAACATATAGCAGATGCTATGTTATTTATCTTTTGGACAATCGTGTTAATATTCGTGTGTTTGTGGGAAATTTACAAGTTCAAAAATATCTCTCTCTCAGGACAATCGTTTCTAGGATTATAGCAACCTTTGGTATCATAGTCGCATTTCAGGTGCAATTTCTACGAGCAACTGCAAGAAATGTGTGTCAAGGTGAGTGCCGGCAAGTGAGAAAAAATGCCTCTCGTAACACGTATGTACATTTTACGCTGCAGATTTTAGTGTATTAAAGTCCACTGCAACTTTTAAATATCTCTTCTACAATCTATATATATATCAATAATAAATAAATTGTTCAGCAATAAATATGAATAAATTAATGTCGATATTTAGTTTTTAAAAACGACGCACTCTCGACTTGTCAAGTTAGTAAGAAATTATTGATTAATCGAGATAGAATTCAGTTTGAACTGAAGCAAGCTTGATTTTCAACAATCGACAATTGTAATTTCCCTAACGATTTTCACATCGCGAATAATTTTATACACAAAAAAAAAAAAAAAAAATTAAAAAAATTTAAAAAAAAAAAAAAAAAAAAAAAATTCCAGTCTGTGTCGCTCGAAGTTTCACGTCGAGCTGTCCTCTTTTTCGCGTGTACACACTAAAGTGTGTAACTAAAGTACAGTCAGCGGAATCGATACACTGTTTCCAGTCCCATGACTTGCCCGGAGGGGTATATATCTGGAAAAGGTAACTCGTGTTATCCGAGTGAACCTCCGAACACTTGCACAGCGGATGCGTGAGCACACACCCACGCGATATATCGGCAAATATCATTCCCGATACGCGATGCATACAACAGGAGAACAAGTATGCATTACTCGCAATATGCATTATATGCGTACGCGGCGAAAGCTTCGCCTAGAGTTCTGCATAATGGACACTGGAATGTCATTTTGTATCAATCTGCCATCGATGTGATGCCCGCGAGTTCTCCAAGAAAAACTCTACATCCCTGTGAATTTACGATTTTTCAATTTGTTTCGTGGAAATCGACAACTGTGACACGCGATTGTTATGAAATGGCAAGAGATCGAGGGTAAAGAAATGATTCATCAATCCAGTGGTACTAGAAATCATTTCTTAATTTCTTGAAATTTTTGTCAAATTATAGACGAAGGGAATAACGATAAGATATTCGTTAAGTTTCTGAAATTGTTCTTCCGCGATCCAATATCTAGGGAATAGAATAAAATCGAAGTTGATCTTTAACTCGAGCGAATCCTTCGACAGCGTGGTAAAATAATGAAGAATTTGAATAAAATAAAAAAAAAAGAACGATCTTTTATTCTAGTAACTGTAAGTCCAAACTGTGAGCCTTTCTTTCATAATTTTACAAGATAATCGAACAATTCGCTTTGTTCGTAAAAATTCAGTGTGAAAACTGAATATCCGCGTGGAACGTTGTTCTCGGAACAAAACATTGGTTCTTCAAATTCCTTCCAGAATATTTTGTTGTTTTTCGATGTTCCCTCAGTTTTCCACGATCATTAACTACAACATTCTCGCGTTAATAAGGCATAACGTTATTAAATTCCCGTGGTTTGTCACACTTTCTTTACTCCGTGGTTAGCAATCTAGATTAATTGCAACGACGTACATCGCGTTAAACGTACGTTTACCAGCCTCATTGTAATAAACGAGCGGGCTGATCGTGCTCAAATTAATATCAGGAATATGGATATTGTAAAGCACGATAACGTCATTTCTTTTCTCTTTCTCTTTCATTTTGTTTTTTATGCTCCTATTTAGATAAATTATATCCATACTATATATATTTGTTTCAATGAAACTGTTGGCCATTTTTTCGACTTTAACCTAAACCTAACTTAAACCTAACCTAACCTAANTGCGATAAATAAGAAATATTGCAAAATGTAGAGAAAATAAAATTTTCCCCTCCAAAAAATAGTCGCTCGTATAGTTCCATGATTAAATCAGGAATCAAAAAATACTGTAACATTATAATGGATTATTATCAAAGTAAGAGTAAGAAGTGAAAAGTTTCCTTCAAATTTCCCCAGCTCTTGGAAAATTCAATCGAAACGTGACGCTAATGAAGCTAAATGAAACGGCGCTCGAACAGAATGTGATATGAAAAATGGATTTTAGCGTACGAAGGGAAAGAAAAAAGCGACAGAGGCAGAGAAATCCGGCAGTACGCATACGCGGGGACACGACGTTATACCGGTTTATCGATTGTGGCTAGAACGAGTAGCAGGCTGATGCCGAAGAAGAGCGGAAAAGGAGGAAAACCTCGTAATAGAATGGTTACACCTGTTACACTTCAGTAAATAGTTTAAAGCGTTCATTTACAAATCGCGTTCTACTTGCTTCTACTACGCTTACGGCCTTTTAAATTGCACGGCACCGATCAATTTCGCCGGAATAACTTTCTAGATTTTTTTTGAACTTTTTCCAATATTTTCTTTTTTGTTTTCTTGCAACAATGACTTTCGATTTTATATATTTCTAAATCAAAAAAGGGTGAAACGCAAGGGACAATTTTATGAATACGAAATGGTGAGAAATCCTCCTAAAACGGAGATGTTGAAGATTGTAAAAATAATTTAAATTTTCAATCTCGAAAGCAAGAACTCGCGTTTCCAGATTTTTCTGGAACGGAAAAATTGTGAAAATCATTGAAATTTTCAATTGTACGAAAGTAAAGTAAACGCAAAGAGCATGTGCAATAAATGGTAGAAAATTTCTCGAATCCGAGATTCCAGACTATTTTACATATTTTTACATATTTTTGAATCGAACGAATATTGCGTAATATTTGAATTTTTGATACTACGAAGGGACATAAATTCCAAACTGAATTTGTGCCTTTTGATTTCATACGTTTTCAGATCGTGAAAAATTACTGAAATTTTCTACAAAACGAATAGAACAATCCTATGAATTATACATGGACGATGGAAAATTCTTCGAAAAGCTGAATTACTTTTGTAATTTTACATCGGTTTAGATTTCGTAATCAAGTGACAGTTGATCGAACGAGGAAACGAATAAGAGAGTGTTGATTAATCAGCGAAATCGCGTGTGGTTGAGTAATTGAAACAGTATCAACAGACATAACGCATGTCAGATGTATATGGTAAACAGAATCCAGTGTGAGTGTAACTGTTCAGCAAGAAGTAAAATAAGCTCTTCTCTTAAAAATAATCCTTTCAGAACCTCAAGAAACAGAATATTTTAATAATTCCAAGTTCCTAAGCTCTTCTGCTAAAAATAATTCCGCAACTTTATATAGAAAAAGCAAATTCCATGTTCTACATCAGTAAATTTCCATCGAAAACAGAATATTTTGTGAGAAGTAAGGCACGCTCTTCTCTTCTCGATCCGTGTGAGAAGCGAACTTTACAAATTCTCTCTTTAAAATAATTAAATTTGATTATAAAAAATGAATGTAAAGATTAATAAAATTAATAAAATTGTAATTAAATCTTTAATAAAAAAAAATAAGGATAAAAAATAATTTTATAAATATTAAGTTTTTAATGAATTAAGAATTTGAAGATAAATGACCTGATAAATGTAAAATCATTAAACGAATAAATACTAAAATTAAAATTAATTAATGATAAAATAAAATATAAAGAAAAAAATCGATTTAATGTAGAATTATTAATTGAAAATCCTCCTCGAATTTATTGAACAATTATTTGTCGAATGTAAGGAAATGCAGATAATAAATTAGTAATTACTATTGCTCTTCAAAATGATGTTTGACCTAAAAATGGAAGTATAATCTAAAAATGCAGTTGCTATTGACAAAGAACAAAATTGTTCTTCTAATTAGTCAAACATGAGTTAATTTAAATGAATAATAATATAAATTTCGTCAGATATGACTCATATCCAACGATCCAATATTGAAATTCGTCGTTTAATTGGCCGATGAATAATGAAAACAGTGACTTACCGGGCGTGAGAGACATAGCTTGCTGCCTCCTCGATCTCGAGTTGTCACGTTTCCCAGCGGAAGACTGCGAGCCGGAAACTTGCAGCCCCGGAGCACTAACCGCACGCTTCGGTCCACCGATAGCGCCAGCGACGTTGCTGTTCCTGGCGAATCCTGGCGGGCGATACCTGGCCGATTTCACGCCAGAATGTTGCGGTAGGAAATGATACACGCTGTGAGCCTTGTGCATCGTCGACGAAGACGTCGTCGACGTGGTCGTTAATCCAGCTGGCGTAGTGGAAGAAGCTGGCAAACGCGGCAGAGAATTGGTCGCTGCCGTGATGGCCGACTGCATCCCGCGTGGAAGAGTCGTCGCTCGAGATTCACCGGTGTATTCCAATTCGTCCTCCGTGTCTTCGTCACCTGTGGACGTGTCTGTCGATGTATTGTTTCGAATTTTAACAGCGATCGTGACTTTTGCACTGGGGAGTCGTCGTTTGACGACCAGAGACGAAAGAGCGTAAAATTAAAGAGGTAGCTTCGATTTGTGATAAAAAATTAAATTGTCAATCGTGGAAAATGATGAACACTGTTGCCTTTTTTTTTTTCTGAATAACAGACGTTGCAGTCGAACTTTTCGCTATTGGAGTTAAGGTTCATATAGATTTATATAGCAGAAGTTTTCGAATTTATATAATTAAGATTCGAATAAATTAATTTGTTAAGCTAATTATGTCTGAAATTTTATTTCCATAAACGGAGTCATATGTGAAACATTCGATGATTTCAAGTTTAAAGCTACACGACTTACGTATATATATTTCAAATTATTCATCGATTGTTGTAATACTATGTTTCACTGCTAGTAGCAAGTAGTCTACTCATAACAATTATCGATTTCCACATTTTCCAAGATTAGACATGATGAAATATTCATGGTCTTTACACCTCTACTCTATCCTCCTTTCTATCATATCAAAGTGACTTCATGTTGAAATACACATTAGAAGAATCTCAAATTGAAAAGTTCTCTTGAAACAATTGGCGTAGAACGAGCGTCGATTTTATACGAAGAACATGGATGAAACGATAGCAACATTTTCTATCTTGTTATATTTTAAATTTAAATTTTAAAATCTAATTTCAAGTTGAAATGTCAAATGTTATAAAATATATATTATATAAAGAGCAATTGAAATATACATTATAAAGAACAATTTTAAAAACTAATTTCAAGTCGAAATTGAAATATCTGCTTGATAAAGACGTTTGAAGAAATATGAATAACNTTACAATGGTCATATGTTATAAAATATATATTATATAAAGAGCAATTGAAATATACATTATAAAGAACAATTTTAAAAACTAATTTCAAGTCGAAATTGAAATATCTGCTTGATAAAGACGTTTGAAGAAATATGAATAACGTTAATTACCAAGTTAAAATAATTGCAAGCATTACTTGTCAAAAAATCGATAAACACGTATCGTATTTTCATCGTGTGATCTTGGTGCAATAACATATTGATACTGATGTGAAATAATATAATAAACTTGCCAGACTCGCCCCTGGTGTTGGCATCAGGCACAGAAGACCTCCTCCTGTTGCTCCAGATCCTTTCTTCGACCGATCCTCCGCTGGCAGCACCTCCACTTCCGCCGCCGATGGATCCGCAGCTTCTAACCCTGTCCAACTGTTCCCTCGAGAAGCTTTTCGGATTGAACAACAGATCCCCAGCACTGCGACGCTTGGCAGCCATTGCCAACGCGTTAGCACTAGCACTAGCACCGACACTGTCCCCGGAGCAAGCCAACAGGCTCAACTTCGTCCTGGAATCGGCGGCCATTAACGCGGATTCGAAGCTTCCCCGCCAGGAGAACCTCTCGTAGTCGCTGGCCTCGCGTTCTTCGCCCTCTTGTCCGGTCGACGCCGCTGGATGGCTGTTGATCAGCAACAGAGGATCGTGAGACTTGGATCTAGGTAGCTGCAAGTGCGTCGAAGGAGCATTGGTCGAGTCGGACGTGGAGTCGTCGTCTTCCGTAGTGGAGGCCGAGGACGGCGTTCGATGATGTTGGGTGTAACGTCTCCAGCTGGTTGTCGAATGGTGTTGAACGGCCGGTCCACCCTCTGAGACCTCGTGCATCAGAGCGACCAGTCTACTGCCGATGTGGTGCATCACCTTAGCGATCAACGGTGGGCTACTGTGCGGCGTCGAGTTAGCATCGGAGCTCACGCCATCGCCGGCCATCTTCGTGAAACTTTGAACCAATTTCTGATAGACGAACGCGGTATCTCTGCCGAGGCAGGGAGGCTGCATTCCAGCCGGCCCGGCTTTATCTTCCCTCTCCTTGTCCAGCAGATTGTCGCCAGACGTGGTGTCGAATTTACTGATAATCTGCTGGCAGCTTTGCGAGATCTGCTCCTGCAACGCTGATCGACGACCACCGGCTGCGCCCTCCAGATCCGAGCTGGTATAGTCGGAGCTGTCGTACGAGTCGGACCACGTGTCCTCGGAACTCAGATACTCGACGATCTCGCGCACTTGCTCGTCCCGGATCCCGGGCACGGTTTTCATCAGCCTGGTCAGCTCGTTCTCGAAGTACACCAACTGCGGCGGTTTTGTACGATTCTGGGAGCACAGTCTGGCCTTCGAGGAGTAACCGGGCAGCCTGGGGCTGGGCGCAGGCGACGCGCCGCTCGAATTCGCGCTGTTCGTGTTCTGATTTTGCCCGTTGCTCGAATTCGCGACCATCGTCTTGAAGAACTGTCTCATCTTCGACATCATCAGGTTCGTTTCCTCATCGCTTGACCAATTGTTAAAGCTGTCCTTTCTCGACAGGGAAGCGTTCGGTAAGTGAGGAGGCAGCGTCGCGTGGCCCAAGTGATGATCCACTTTGGACAGGTTGTTCCCCTTTTCGACTCCAGGGATCCCCCCTTCCGTGGACGTTCGAATACTCGCGTTCCGAGCATTTTCACCGTTCTCGTTGTTAGAGCGATCCTTCCCAGTTTCTTGACCGAGCTCGGTACCAGCAGCTTGGCCGTCGTCGGGCAGCTTCTGGTGCTGGAGTAACAGGTCGTCGCAGCTACCCACGAACCCGGAATCTCGCGATTGTTGTTTCGATCGTTGACTGTAGCTCAAAGACTCTGCCGAGCTTAGTTGCACGCTTCTGTTGGAATCAACGCCCAGCGACACGGCATTCGTCAACGAAGCATTCGCGGTGGTGGACGGGGGGGAAGAAGAGGACAAGAGAGACTCTGGCTGTGGCGTCTTTGCTCTCTCGGAATCTTCCGAATTGACGGCCTCTGCCTCGTTCTCCATCACCACTTCTCCCACCAACACCATTTCTCTACTCGGCTCGGGAGTTTTGTTCCTGTCGTCCGGCACGCGTGGACTCTGCGTTCCCAGGTTTCTCGGTTTCTTCTTCTTTCGTTTCACCGTGTCGAACTGGCCGTCGGTTCCAAAGGCCGCTGTCTGTCCGTCGTCCGCACCGTCGGTCTCCGTGGAAGAACCTTCCGACTGCGTCTCCTGCGCGTCCTGATTCAAGCTCAGGTCTTGGAGGGAATTCTGCGAGCTCAGGTTCTGCGAGCTTTGAGTTAAAGCTAGTAAATTGTCCAACGACGAGCTGTGCGATCTGCCGGTTCCTCTGGCGCGAACCAGCTTTTTCCTTCGCTGCGCCTCGGGACTCGGCCTTCCCTCCGAGTCACTGCCTACCGAACCGTCCGAGTCGCGTCTATCCTGATCGAATCCGAGAAACTCCGACAGAAAGTACTTCTCGAGTCTCGAGGAGTTCAAGAATCCTTCCCCGGAGCTTGATCTCTCCTGGCTGCGGATCTCTCCGTTCGCCGGTGCCTCGTCCTGTCCCAGAGACTCCAAACCTTCGGAATAAATGGACGAGGTCTCGGAGAGGCTGTCCACCTCGCGCGAACCCATGCTCGAGTTGTTGCCATCGCCTCCGAGGCCGAAGAAGAAGTACTTCTCCAGTTCGGAGGCTGATGGTGGTCGTTGCTTTTTGGACGGGCTACCGGCGGCCAAGCTCGGCTCTGCCTCGCTCTCCTCGCATGATTCCTCGACGATTGTGTGCAACGTGAAGTCGATCGCCTGTCTGTGGTAACCACGAAGCTCCTCCTCGCGATCGCCAAGGTTGTTCGCTTCGTCCTCGGAGCTCTCCTCCGTGGCTGTCGTTGCTCCAGGCTCGTCCTCGTCGTGCGAAACCTCCTCCACCCACGAGTCATCGTCCGCCAGACCTTCCTCGAGGATTACCACCCCACCGCTGGCGGAGTTGTCGTCGCTGGACTGCGAGGAAACACGTGTCCGCGTTCCCTCGCCGCGTTGCTCGCTGCCACTCACGCCGCCGCGCTCTCTCGTCTCGTCACCGATTGAGTTGTTATCCTGCCGGGATCCACCGATTTTCCCCGCGTTTTTCACCGACACGTCGTCGCTTTCACTGGCACTACCGACACTCAGCCCGCTGTCCACTTCCGCTTCCGAGTGATTCGCGGTCACACTGGCCAACCGTTTCACCATCAACGGCTTCCTCGGGCCCTGGCCGTTCTTACGATGCGGCTGCTCGGACACGGCTTCCAGCGCCAGCTGGAAGTACCCAGCCAGACCTTGGCTAGCCGTGTGCACCTCATCCGGTTGCAACAAGGTCGTCGTGTCCGAGGTGATGACGCTCACTGGCTGGTACGAGGCTTCCTGAGTGATCATCACGAAGCTCCTGTATTTGTTGCTGTTATTGTTGCCGTTGTTCTGTATCGTCGACGGAGGCAATTGTTGCTGCTGACCGATGGAATCGTTCGTCGACGCGGCAGACGGGAATCCATTCTCCTTTCGAGTGGACGGGCGTCGCTCGACTGAGCGAAACCGTGTCGATTCCCCTTCTATCCCCTCTTCGGCGCAGCCTCCGCCAGTGCCACCACCATTTCTACCTTCGCTACCTCCTACTACCTGGCTGCAAGCAGGATTCTCGCCTCTCACCGAACCACCGCTACCACTGTCATGCGCACTCTCCGCTTTACCTGCGCTCGCCGCGCTGTTCTTGAACGTCTCTTGGATCTTGCTGCTGGTTGTTGCGTCGCCCACGTCGCCGCTGCTGTTCGCCGATTTCAACTCGGCTCCGACAGGGTCGTTGTCTTTCGACGCGCCATCTTTGGACACGACCGGTGTCGTCGATTCTCCGGACTCGCACGCAACCGATTCATCATCCTCCGTGGAAATCACCGTTGAATCGCTCCCCTCCCCTGCCGGAGAGGTTGCGACACCATTGTCGTTTGTGTTATCCGAATGTTGCTCAACCATCTGTCTTCTCTCGCACTGCGCGTTCCATTTCGTTCTGTTCGACGCAACGGATTCCTCGCGATGATCGTCCTTGACGATTTTCACGGCGCCTTGACGATTCTCCCGCCGCCACGGTGCTCCTTCCTCGTTCTTTCTGTTCAATCGCGACAGCAGCTCGTTGTTCGTCGCCGAGAACGAGAACTCGTTGGCCGGCGTGACTTCGTACTCGTGCAGCTCGTCGCTGCTCACCTCACTGCCCGTCGCGTTCGTCCCGTTGCTTGTGAAACTGTCCGAACCTGAGGAAATGCTCGCACCGCCGTTCAAGTTCGAATTCAAATCGGCCACAATTAACGCGTCACGCTCGTGGTTATCGTCGTCGCGATCCACGCTCTCTACCGTCGTTATCTGCGATAACGTGCTATCGATTCCGGCTTCGCGATAATCGCTGTTACCTGGTTCTTTGCGATCGGCACCGTTCTCGTACCTCTCGGCTGAGAGATTTATCAACGGCGTCGAGGCGTGAAATTTCGGACTCTCCTCGATGTTCTTCGTCGACCAATCACTGTCGTTTGACATTTCCCGCCCGGAGATTTCCAAGGAGTCTGGAATTATGTTCAAGTCCCAAGCGTCGGCCGATGAGAGCTGCGTTTGGTTGTCTGAATCGGCGTTCTCGTTAGATGTTATTTGACCTGACAATTCGTCGTTCTCTACTTTATCAAGCAATGTCTCCTCTTTCTTCGCGATATCGTCCGTGCTACAGTTGAAAACGACCGGCTCGATGCTGTCAGGATCCAGGGTCTTTATAGACTTCAACTCGATCTGATTTTCCGAGCAATCGTTGTCGCTCGCGATGTACATCTCCTCGGGCATCTCGCGCTGCAACGACGACAGCGATATCCGTTTGTCGTTCGTTTCTAAATTGTGCTTCTTTCCGCGAGATCTTCTCTTCTCATTGGTGACCTCCTCTCTCTCAGACTTGTCGTTAATCTCCGAACCATCGTCCCTGCGACTCGATCTCTTCCCCCTCTCCAAGTCGTCCTTCTTGTTGTTTCTCGTTCGATCTTCGCTCGCGTTCTCGTAGCTCGAATCCTCACCAAAGAATCGAACGTACTGCAAAACTACAGGTTCCTCGTCAGGCAGAGCAGTGACTCTCTTCAAAGTGACACCGTCTTCGGTGGCAGAGTCCTCGTCCTCGTCCTCGTCTCCGTTGTCCTCGATGTCGTTGTCGCTCGTGAGAGAGTCGTCGTTAACGACGAACACCCTGGAGAACCTGTGAGAAGAGGAATCCTCCTCGAGGTCGCTGCTGTCCGCGGAAGAACGGCCCGACGAGCTGCCGGAATCGTCGTGCTGGAACATCCTTTGCTGGCCCCTTCTGTTCTCGAACGACACGCTCACCGAATCTTGGCAATTCTCCTCAGTGTCCTTCGTCTCATTCGCCTCGTCATCGCTTTCCCGACTCTGCTCGATCTTCGACTCGTCCAATTTACCAATTTGCCCGGTCGCGGATGACTGTTCTGCGGCCTTCGACTCGTTGGCAACGTCCGACGAAACAGCCTCCTGGACGGACTTGGTCGCGCCGCTTACTCCAGCGTCGTCGTTCTCATCCTGATTCACGTGCAAATTCTTCACACGTTGCCTAAGTTCCTCTGTCGTTGGAATAGTCGAAGGTTCGATAGTGGCGGCGTACAGTGGCTGAGCCAGGACTTGATCGGGTCTGAAGGAGCATGTGTTTGGATCGAAGACACCGGTGAGCCGTGGATCGAGCCTGGCTCCGTGCAGAGGCTGATTGAATCGCGGGTGCCAAGCGAACCAGGGTGCAGCTGGGTCGCCTCTCAACCTCAGTGTTCCCGGTTCCGCGTGAGCGTCGCTGCTGCGGCTTATCATCGAGGAGGCGGCCGCTGCGAGGTCGCTGGTCCACAGAGATGCTGGCACTGGTACCGGATATGGCACCGGCACGGGGATTGGAACCGGGACTGGCAGCACGTTCGCACCTCGGGAGCCACCGCAGGCCTGCACAGACGAGTGTTGGATAAATAGAACGCGGGAAAGAAGCGTTCGAGAGAAGAATTGGGAATGAAAATTGAACGAAATTACGTTCTGTCGTTATTAACTTTTTAAAAAATATATCTTGTGTAATAATCAGACTCATCGAAGTAATGTAACAAACTTCTATTTAGGTTTTATATTCCTTGATTTGTGCTTATAAAAATATATAAAGATATATAAAATTTTGCAATCTAGTAACTAGATTGTTTTTCCAAAATAAGAAATTTTTATTCAAATTTTTTAGTTCTCAGCTAAAATGTTTCTATTTTCAGAAGTTATGTAACCATTATATCTGCAATAGACGGTAAGTATTTACCATTTCGAATGATTGGAAGAAGTTTGTGTGAATAGGTGCTGATTACTTTTGCAGACAATTGTCGAATGGTGATAAGAGATATATTGTATAATGGACGAAAAAGCGCAGATGATATGTCGCACGTTATTTCAATTTAACTTTATTTTAAAATACCCGAAAAGAAGATTACATAAATTAGCTGTACTTTGGAAAAAATAAAAGACAACATCGCACACTAGAAACAGTATAAAAAAATTGCAAAAATTGAATAAAATTAGAATTAGAAAATATAAAACTGTTAATTAATTGTAAACTATGAAACTGCCAACTATAAACTATTATAATTACAAACTGTAAAATTAAACAATTACAACAATTGAGATTTAGAACAGAATTCATCTTATTTTACAGCGAAAATTATGTTCCAAACATGAAAGATATTGATATTAAAATTAATTATACGTACATGAAAAATAATTTATTTATGCAATCAAGTCATTTGTTTTCTAATGTAATTTCTCATTTATTCAATCCATCCATAAAAATTCTACAATCATTCTGTCACATACAAAAATTCTACAACCATAGATTATAATATAATGATTCATTTATGCAATCAAGTCATTAGTTAATTTAATTTCTCATTTATCCATAAAAATTTTACCATTCATAAAAATCCTACAAAAATTCTACAATCATAGATTATAATACAATGATTCATTTATGCAGTCAAGTCATTAGTTAATTTAATTTCTCATTTATCCATAAAAATTCTACCATTCATAAAAATCCTACAAAAATTCTACAACCATAGATTATAATACAATGATTCATTTATGCAATCAAGTCATTAATTAATTTAATTTCTCATTTATCCAACCATAAAAATTCTACCATTCACAAAAATCCTACAAAAATTCTACAACCATAGATTATAATACAATGATTCATTTATGCAGTCAAGTCATTAGTTAATTTAATTTCTCATTTATCCATAAAAATTCTATCATTCGCAAAAATTCTACAACCATAGATTATAATACAATAATTCATTTATGCAATCAAGTCATTAATTAATTTAATTTCTCATTTATCCAATCATCCATAAAAATTCTACCATTCGCAAAAATCCTGTCGCGTACAAAAGTTTTATCTAACCATTGCTAGAAATCGTTTAAATTCAAAAAATTCACCAAAGCTAACCCACCTGACAAGCAGTGGAACCACGTCCAGGACAGCAACTCCAGTCCTGGACAGTGCTGGTCTCCGTGGCCACGTTGCTCGTGCCGATGGTGATCGGCACGCCTGTTGGCAAAGGCAGAGACCCACTCTCGAAATAATCCCAGTCGCAGTCCTCGAGAGATTGTGTATGGCTGCCAGGACGTGGCAGCCCATTCAAGAACGAAGAGCTCGAGCAACTGCTGTCGGCGTCGTCCTCCTCGCGGCCAGAGGACGAGTCCGAACTGATGAACACCAGTCGCCTGTAGTCGATCAAAGGTTGGTCCTGTGGCTGACTTCCGGTTGGGCTGTGCTGCCTTCCGTCACGACCGATCACGTGCAACGTCTGGAAGCTCTGAAGCTCCTCGGCGCAGCAACTCCTCGCGTGCGACCGCCCTCTTCGTCGAGAACCTTTCAAAAACAAATCGTCGATGGGATTATTCAGGTTAGGTTAGGTATATCGGTTAGGTTAATATCGGTTATCCTCGGGATATTCGATCGAGATCGAAGAGAAAAATGCCGCGATATCGCGGCTTTATCGCTGTTATTATGGCGATTATCGGTAATATGATTGAAATGTTATCGGGTTATGCACACAGTTAAAAATTGATCGGTTTTTCGAAAAAAAGTATAGGCGTTGATTGTGGCGAAGAGAAATGTAGAAAAATTGTTCCTTTTTTTTTATTTGTTTAGTCTNACAATTATTGATTGAAATGTTATCGGGTTATGCACACAGTTAAAAATTGATCGGTTTTTCGAAAAAAAGTATAGGCGTTGATTGTGGCGAAGAGAAATGTAGAAAAATTGTTCCTTTTTTTTTATTTGTTTAGTCTCGGAGCAGAGTATTTATCGGCGATCCTTTCGATAGAGAGAAAGTAGAAGATCATTTTTCGCAAGTAATAAGTACGAGTATGCGTGTGAGATTATTTTATACAAATGATTCATTGGAGAATGTGCGTTTGGAAACATACGGCTGATGTTACTGCGATTTAAGATATTCCTAGTTTCTCATAGTTAAAGTTCTCAAAAAATTAAGTTACCTTGAGAAAAAAATTTGATGTTTAAGAAACAATGATATTTATAATATCTTCAGTTATTTATTTTGTAGGCAGGATATTTTTCGCCAGTTTTATTACGAAATTTATTACGGATCTTACTTCATGTGGAAGGGATAAGATTACGATTTGATAAATTCTCCTGCCCTGAATTTCCGTTTTATTTGATTAATTAATGAAATTGCAAACGACACGAAAATTTTGCAACAGATACAGATAGATACATCCGATTGATATTACACATTTCTGATCTATTTGTAATCTATTTGTGCCTAGAAAATAATTAATTAATTAAAATGCAGTTACCCTATTCGATCCTTTTCTTAACACAGGGTGTATCGACAAATTACGATCCTAAACAAATATTCCACGAAGGTAATGAACGTGTTTACTCCTGACCGTTAATGAACCGCTGTTGAATTTTGCTCGTTAACGATTGAATCTCCGAGGCACTACATTATGACTCAGAGAGTTCTGCTATATTACACATATGGCGAAAGAACCAAAGACTAAAAAGAAGGGTTCGCCCATCTACTGCAAATCATTCACCTTCCCTCCACAGTGAAAAAACTTGAACAATATTTTTCTCTTACGTTTAATTACTTTTATTATTTAATAAAGAGGGATTAAATTATTTGCTAGATATCTATTGATGAAACGGAAATTTTTTTTTCGATATTTTCTTACATATTTTCATTGTTTTCATTGTTTTCTTACATAGTTTCATAAATACACTGTTGAGTATGGAAAAAATTAAAAATCAATTGTCGGAAAATAATTTGTTTTCTCGGACGTTTCGCTAAGAAAGATGGGAAAAAAAATCGAAACATCAAATTTCTAAATTTCAAAGAAAATTCCTTAAAAATTCCAAATTTCACAGGAAATTCTAAAAATTCTGAATTTCGATAGAAACTCATTCATTTCTCACAACTTCTTCATTTTCCAAAAATTCGTAAATACCTAGTTGCGTATTTAAATTTTTCAAACCAGATAGATGAAATAAAAGCTAATTGCAGTTGATATCAAAACATCTAAATTTCTAAATTTCAAAGTTTTAAATTTTCAAAGGAAATTTCTGAGAAATTCAAAAAAATTCTGAATTTCGATAGAAATTCCTTCCCGTTTCTGGAAACTTGTCGATTTTCCAAAAATTCAAAATCAAACCTACATGCGTGCTTGAATTTTCCAGACCAGGGACAAAGGAGATAAAAGCTAATTGCAATTGTACCAAAACATTTAAATTTCTCAGAAATTCCTCCTTAAAAATTCCTGCAAATTCCGAAAGTTTTAATTTCTCAGAAATTCAAAAAAAATTCTGAATTTCGATAGAAATTCCTTTCCGTTTCTGGAAACTTCCTCACTTCCCAAAAATTCGTGAAATCTACTTGCTTGCTTACATTTCCCAAACCACGGTCCACGTACAATTCACGTAATGCTAGCGTAACGCACAGCACAGACAAAAGCACACGTTTTTCGTCTTTCGTCTCGATTTTTCACGGCAGATAAGAACAAGGATACCAGGAAGGTGGCAACTGACGCGACACGGAACAACAAGAAGACTCGGATCCCGCGTCGAGACTGACACATTCAGTGCCCGCTTTTTACGCGCTGATGAATTACCTGGTCAATGGCACGGACCATCATTTGTCCACGCGCGTGTAATATTCTACTCTTCAACTATAGTGCTCAGATTCACGTACTATACACGTACCATACACAAGCCGTTCATAGAAATAATCGTAGAAACAATTATATACAAAGACGTGAAAGGACAATGCAGCAGCGAGAGAAAGACAAATGCCTGGCGAATGAATGGATGTGCGACGTGCGGGATGATGAAAAGCGGATCGTTCGAACCTCTAATGGAAATCAGCGACGAAGGAAAACGCGTTAGACTCGCTGTCACTGATTGAGAAACTCGCATGAGTACGACATTTCTCATCGCTGGAAATGTAAATGACCGTTTAAGGTGTTGGTGCGAATCGCGCGCTAAATATAGCGTTGCACCTTGCTGCTAGATCGGTGGTAAGATTTAAACGATCCAGGGTTTATTATCTTGGTACTTACACGGCGCTTGTTTTAATACTTCTGCGTATATTTTATCTACACTGTACAACTGAGACGTTCGTTTCCTGTACGTAATATTTTATATTCTATATTGTATATTTCTATTTTATATTCTATATTTCTATTTTATATTCTGTATTGTATATTTCTATTTTATATTCTATATTGTATATTTCTATTTTATATTCTGTATTCTCTATTCCATATTCTATATTGTATATTGTATATTGTATATTCCATATTCTATATTCTATATTCTATATTCTATATTCTATATTCTATATTCTATATTCTATATTCTATATTCTATATTCCATATTCTATATTCTATATTCTATATTCTATATTCTATATTTTATATTCTATATTCTATATTCTATGTTCTATATTCTACATTCTATATTCCATGTTCTATATTCTATATTCTATAGTCTATATTCTATATTTTATGTTCTATATTCTATGTTCTATATTCTATATTTTATATTCTATATTCTATATTCTATATTCTATATTCTATATTTTATGTTCTATATTCTATGTTCTATATTCTATATTTTATATTCTATATTCTATATTCTATGTTTTATATTCTATATTTTATATTCTATATTCTATATTCTATGTACTGAAATATTCTATATAAGTAAAATCATTGATATTCTATAAGTAAAATCGTAGTATCTTGGAACTGTAGATAATTATAGACATTTGTATACGAATAGTATTACAAATATTTAGAAATAATATTACAAACATTGATACGTTGACTGTCACGTGAAGTTTACACTATTACACTTTTGTCTGTGTATGATATTTGACTTTCAATATATATTATAATAAAGTACCACTTTACCTTTACTTATAACATCATCTAGTTATTTATGTCATTCAAAATTCTTTGATATTCATCTTATTTTAATTAACCTAAGATACTTATATGTTGCATGATGTTACCAAAATTTTGTCTTTGATGTTCTCTGTAACAAACTTAATTGATACAAAACGTGCACTCAAACTTGCGTCTTGTATGGAATTTCAGATTATAAGAATATTTATAAAATTAGAATTAATTACACGAAACATTGTGAATTTGAAAGGCAATTTCAAAGGTTCTGTACGACGAGAGTTTGTAAAATAAAATTCTGTAGAATTCATGCCTAATGTCATCGTTATGTTCAATCAGCTGATTGTTCGAAAAACCTGCTCGTTTATTGCTAACGTATACATATAGAGTGTATATTCCGTTTTGGAGTAACAGAAATGAAAGTGTTTCACCTGTTATCATATCGAGTACTTTTTTTCTGAATATTTTATACAGTTTTTAGACACGTTTTAGAGATTTCCGGGTGACACGCTAACAAATGGAATGTAAATTTGGGCGATAGATGAATCGATAGAAAATTACCAGCGAAAAATTCATCCGTGAGACCGATACTTCTTTTCTCACCAATAACAATAACACGCTGAAAATAGCCTAGTTTTGTGGAACAAAGAACGGGCCACGATATTAATTCCCCCCGTAGCGCGTTTATATGTTACAATTAATTCCCTCTATCTCCGCATTCCATCTTTTTCCGCTCCGAATTTTGCTAGCTCGATAAAAATCCATCGAGAGTAGAACGAATTACATTGCAGTTCCCATGTTAGATGGAAACACTCCCGTATTAGTTAATTTTAGTATCTATTTGATCACAGCGCAGGTGACGTTTATGTGACAAAGATCATCAATAGTGCTTCTCGCTTGGCACATGAAATGCGAATTTATAAAATTTTTTAAAAAAATCTGTCACGTTCGAAAAACTCGTATTGGGAATTCTCTCTTGATATATCTTATATACAACATACAAATTTCCGACGACAATCACACGCATCAGCCACAAGTTTTTCCACATTTTCCTTCAATTGTAAGGAACGAGGTGAATTGAGTTAAAATTCAATAGAACATTATCGAAAGAAATCTCGAGGAGAAGCCAGGAAAACCTTGCACGACCGCGTGAGAACGTCGAAACATTCAAAATTTCCAAACCTCCCGTTCCAATCATCGGAAACGGAAACAAGCTACCGGCCCGGAGGAAGCTTAAAAGAAACGCGACACTGTAAAGATCCTCCGTGCCGAGGCTATCGGATTCAACTGCACGGTGTCCGGAAACGACTGAAGGTTCTCCGGATGGAACCACCCGGAAAGCATTCGAAGAAGAAGAAGAAGAAGAAAAAAATAATAATAATCACTCGTCAGGCATATATATATATATATATATATATATAAATACCAGTTGCTAAATCGTGGCAGATCGTGTCCGGATCGAGCGAAGACGCAACTGTCACTCTGTTTACAATCGGCTCGTTGTTAGGGGCTTCTCTCTCTCTCTCTCTCTCTCTCGTTGTCGTCGTTCGTTTCCCTTTCAACGATCCGGTGTCGCGCACACACGGCCAATCAAGTTCACGAACTTTTGTTGGAGAACCGCACGAGCAGCGTCGGCGAGGACCGGCGTACCACGACCGAAACCGCCGCTGCCGGCTGCGGCTGTTTCGTCATCGTCCTCGAGGTAAACGACACACTGTCAAAGGGAGCACGCCACACACTGGGGCGATTCGCGTGGGCTACCGCCGCTAAACTGGAGAGCTGAGAGCGTCTGTGCTCAGCCGAGGCACACCTGAATCCCACAGCATCGGTCACTACCTTGCTACTACGGCACCGAACCAACCTCTACAATGGCGTCGCCTCGAGTGTATATTACGACGAGTGCACCGGGTGGCGTGGAATAAAGTACACGGCCGCTGAAGCGTGGCGTCCGTGAAAAAACGGCGATAAAAAATGGCCCCGTGCGCGGCGATTAACGCCGGCTGACTTTTATCTCGTCTACCTTGACAACACCGAATCAAAGTTGACCAAAGCGAGGAAACGAGAGGAAAATCAGCTAAATGGCTGATTCAGACACTTATACTATCGCGACGCGAGCTCCGTTTTGACAGCTTTGGGCTTGACAATTGGGTTGGTGACTAATTTTTTTTTTTTTTTTTTTTTTTTTGTTTGGGGAAGNAGTTAGTTTGGCGAAGCAAGAGACGTAGGGAATTGTACGAGATGATCAACACTGGAACTACCAAAATGGTCAAAATGGCCAATTGAAGTGATTTTAGGTAGATGAAGACTGCATTTTTTGAAGATCTAATGATTTTTCGTAAAATGTGTACAAAATGTTAAAAAGTGCACTGTAATATATATTTTAATTAATATTTATATATATATATATATTATTTTTTTTTTTTACTTTAATATCTCTGATGCAAATTTTACGCTTCAATCGTCGGTAGTAAAGGATGATGAATTCAATTGGCGCTGTTTTTTTAGATTCGGTTTCTTGTATGGTGATGGATACTGTGGTTAGATTGTAAATGTTTATGCATTTGTGGTTTAGTTTAATACTCGAAAATGTATTTGATATGTAGAAACATTTTGGTTCGATAAAGTAAAGGTTAATAAAAGGAATAAAATATTGTAAGTATAAAAAGAAAGTTTTTTTTTTATGAAGATTGATACTTTATGAACTTGCGACCTAAGAAGAGTTTCAAAATTACAAAGATATATGAGATATATTTGATATGTAGAACATCGGAAAATAAACTGTTTGTTATAATATTTTCCAAGTCGGAATTGTGAAAAAAAACAAAAAATCGAAGCTTAAATACGTTCGAAGAGATATAAAATTGTACAAGTATCCGCAATCGAATAATATTTTGCGAGAGAAAATTGGAGTTGTCAAGAATTCGTGAGTTTCGCTAGAAAAGCAGAAATCAATAATTGCTGTGACTGGCCTGCTTGGTATTACGATACAGCAATAGAATGTAGTGAGTATTATAGTGATGAATGAACGAAATATACGCGTAGATAATTCGAATTTAATACCTTGAATTTTCGATTTCAATCTTTTTGCGCAATGTTTGATTCACGTGCAATTATCCTGTACCTAATTAGAAATAAAGGATAGAATAAGACATATATCCCAATAATGAGTTCCCATGTATCTCTAATTTCGATACGTTGTACGATACTCAAAATGCAAATAAATACAGCTACGTTATATGTAATTCAGTGGAGAAACACATTTCGAGGTCCAATTTCAATTTCCTGTTCTCAACATTAATTCCTATTACGATAGTGTCATTTCCGATCTAAAGTCTTGATACAATGAATATTTAACACGACATTACGTATCTTCAAGTTCTTATTTCCTGCTCATTGCAGAACGATTAAACAGACGAATGAATTCAACGAATGAATTCAAGTCACGATGATCGAAAAATACGAGGATATACACCAAGATACCAAGATTCTTGCTCGCCGTGCAAATAAACGCAATTAAAATCTCTGCAAAGAGTAGATTCACCTTGAGACCTCTTTCCAAAGAAACGCAGGAAAAACGTGATCGCGAAGCACGTAAAGCGAAAAGAAAAGAAAAAAAAAAATCGAGTGGAGATTTACGAGAGAGACGGAACGAGGGAACGAGCGAGAATCTTGGCGAACGACGAGTTCTCGCGACACCTTGTATAAGCGTCGCAGGTGAGCGGACTATAGAGCGAAACAGAGAACGTTGTTATACTATTATTTCTATGCTGTTTCCCTGGGCCCTGCTTCGCTTCGTCTCACCTGCTCGCTCGCCTGCTTCTCCCGCGCTCATAAGCCAGCTATTCCCCCCTCTCCTCCTCCCCCCTTCCCCCTCGCCACTCTAGGTCTTCCACACGCGCACAACACATTGTTACAAAACAAAAATTTGCGTCTGCCGCCGACACGAAAGGAAACAATCGAGACACCGGGTTTCCTCTTATTCCCTGTAGCCGACAGTACGCATTATCCGAGCGTTGCTGCTAATTAATTAGAAGCGGGTTATAAGCGGGCGTGCTGTTCTCACGTTTCCAGCCTTCCACGATAATATGTATATTATATTATGTTAGAATTTTCTCAATTTACACGAGCCTTCGACAGATACGTGGTGAATCGCTTTTAGGGTCAATTTATGGCTGTTTCCATTCATGCTGGAGGCGCAGCAACGATCCTGGCGATGATTAGACGCTGCGGAGTTNATGCTGGAGGCGCAGCAACGATCCTGGCGATGATTAGACGCTGCGGAGTTTTTATGGAAATTCACACTTTTCCTCCGTGGACGAGTTAAAGAAATTGAAGACTTAACTCTATAAAATTTGAATATTTTATATTCTCTTATATGTTCATCCTGTGCACTTTTCCAAATCTGCAACTATATCAGTCATACTTCAACGTTTAATAAAAAAAAAAGAAACAAATAATACTTTATTGACTCTGTCGCTTTCCAAATCATCGGGTCACCAGTCTCGATACAGTTGAAGTTTCGCAGGAAACTTTTCCCGAGAGAAATTGAAGAAACCACGGAGAATGACTCGGAGTGTGGATTTTGAAATATAATTAATTACTGCTCCACTTTTCTCCCAATGAAACTGCACAAAATCCTACAGATTTCTGGATTCGTTTCTTCTCTCGATTTCCATCGAGGGGAAGATTCGTTTGCGCGAAACGCGTAAACGTATGTGACGAGCAGATTTCGGTGACGAGCTAGCCTAGCCACAGGAAATAAAGAAAAACGACGATCCCGGCGTAGAAGAGTAAAAAGTACATGGACACGAAGCCCGTGATTAATAGTTGGCATATTCTTCTCACGTCCATGTTTGCAGGATGCTCGTCTCTCCAGATAGGATGGATATCTCGCGATTTGCATTCAACACGCTCGTGCTTATATCATGCGAACTCGCGAGCGAAAAACACGCAGAAACAACGGGACGTGGATTTCGATGGATTCCTTTTTCCCTCTTGTTGTCCGCCGAAAATTTCAACGAGCAGTCAGACCTTGAATTTTTAAACGTCGCATGTGGATATGATGAATTTCCACTCTGAGAAATGAGATTATTTGACTAAATCTATCGAAAGTTTCCAAAAAAAAAAATTTTTAATTTAACTTAATTTCACTCAGTAAAATTTAACATTCGAGGATCTTCACTTCGCTTCTACTTGAAATTCGTTCAATTAACTTCACTCGAAATATCATTGAATCGAACACTTTTAATACTAATAATTTCCTCTTCCACTTCAAGCGAGTCTGAGAAATAGCTTCTTTTTTTTTTTAAATCACGAATGATTTTCTTTCGTTTAAATTGAACAAATTAAATTCAACGATCGAAAGATTTCTCGTTTGGTCACTCGGAGCGAGTATCTGCTATTTTAGATCGCGTGTTTATGCATGTTACGTAGTTTCCGCACGTTCACTGACACGACACGCCGAACAAGATTTTCCTTATCAACGTTTTCGTGTTTGAACTGTGATATGGAAACGACACCGCGCCGACTGCGTTGATAATACTGTTCAGGCTTTCGCGGGTTTCGCGGAGAACACCGACTGGTTTCATACGGGCTAGTATGCCAATGGTTTCGATAATCGATGAGCTTATCGAAACGCAGAAACGTATGCTGTTGCTGGCAGACACGCGTTGATAAAGCGTATTTTTGATCGAAGCGAAAATTTAGAGTTCAATTGTCAAATAAATGAAAATTTAATTTTGAAAACCTGTAGAATCCTTCTGCATCCGAAGAGATGAGATTTTTAAACAATATTGAGAAAAATGATTAAAAGTTTGAAGCACAATCGCTTCGTGAACGAAGCGAAATATTTTGAGCGCTCTTGAAAGAATAAAAGTTTAAAACGATTCTACTAATTGAAGGGTTCGCAGTTTCATAGTTTTTGTTTCATTATGATGTAAAAAAAAAACGTACTAGTTGATTTATTAAATCTTGATAATTTTTTAATCCACGATACTACCTTCTATCATTATTCCACTTTATCCTCAAGGATTGAAACTACTAACTTCCACGTTTACTCGATTCTTTATTTCTGCTTTACGAGCCATTTTACAGAAAGCCTTTTTTAATCCTCTCTGTTTTTTAATCAAATTTTCTGCTCATAATGGAGACCGTGCTCAAGCGTTTGGAAATGATTCAAGATAGATTACGACCGGGCAGTGCAATCGCATGAAGCCATTAGGAGTATTTACGCGGGTTACTTCACGAGGATCGTAAAACATCGGTTTCGAAGCCACCGAGATATAATGTTTCTACTTTCGTTAAAATTCCTATCCGGCCGATCTAGGCGTCCGATATCTTTTACACGATCGTGATTCATTGAAAGTGCGTTATAATATCACGGACTTGGCCACGTATTCGCGAATACAATCCGTTCCACTTCGGCCAACGTATTAATACCGTTGTTTCAAATACAACGTTGAAACAAAAGGATCAAAGTTTCATTTGTATTCACGTTTACTATGTCTCCTGCACGATATACATACGCTATCGTTTATAAATATCTCGAACACTTTGGCCAATTTTCAATGAATTTGAATTTGTGTGAATTATACGATTTGGTAAATTATATATATAATTATCTATTAATAATATATAATTATTAAATTATACAATTTAGATAATTATATATTATATAATATATTTCTATGGAATCTATTAAAGGACAATAATTATGTGTTTGTATTTGGACGAAATTGTGTTTATATTTAATGCGAAAAAATTTATATGAAAATCGACACTGAATCTAATCTCTTTTGTAAACAATAAAATATTATCGTACAATGTATAATATATTTATTAAACGTGAATCACCGCATAATTGATCTTGTAATCATTGGATATTTTTGAAACGTTTCAAAAGAGTAAGAAAAATATACTCCGAAAATCAAGTAGAAATATAATATTGCTAACTTAGGATTAATTCGGTTAGGATTAACACGGTTCTCTACAAAAAATGTGTGATTTACACACATCTCCTCTCTGGATCCTTCAATCAGAATCAAAACGTCTCATGAAAAGTAAGCTTAAATACTTTTCTTCGGGTACTTTTGAACGTTAGTGTACGGGCACGAAAGCGAAATGTTACTCGTTGCTACGATAATTAGTAAGTCCACGACTATTAGTTATGGCTGTGCCTTCTAAGCAGCCATAGGATATAAACACGAACGAACCTATGCCGATCCTATGCGTTCAATTATCAATCGCGTTCCTCGCGTTTTGTTCCTCTGATTTATACGATTCCGTAACGAATCGTTACGATCTATGAGATCGAAGGGAAATTTGATGATGAATTGCAGGTCTTGTGTAATTTCGTTTTATGCCGATAATCGTTCGATAAGCGCAATGTTTGCAATCGCGAGGAAATGGCGTGCTCTTTAGATTCAAAGTGCAGCTCTTTTCGATTATGCAGTTGTAAATGGTGCCGCGGATCGTTCATGTTGCTTCAGAGATTTAAATGGCTGGCAAGTAGCGAGTTTCGTGCGTTATAATTATAATCGAGATCGGCGAAACTGTAGCGTTTTTTTGCTTTAATCTCGAACGAGTTTTTTTTTTTATTGTTGAATAATAATAAAGTGAAAAAAGGTGACGAATAATAATGGATGTTTGCATACCTTGAGCGTCGAACTGTCGCCTTCTGCGAAGCATGCTTCTTCCCTGAGAGGAAACGGGACCTGTTCTTCCATGATTGTCGTCGTGCGGCTCATCTTCACCTGCACTTGTCGCGCTATCACGTTGCACCACTTCATCACTTCCAATCGTCGACGGAACCGCGCTGCTTCCGTTTCCACCGAAAAACTTCACCTTCCTAGCGAGTTCCACGTACCCATGAAGGCCAGTTTCACTCAATCTAACGAGGGAAAATAATAAAATTAGTATTATGGAAAATATACTAGAGCGATCGTTATCGTTATTTTACAATTATTATAATTTCCAGTAGTTTTACATTATAGCTTTGCGAAAAATCAGAAATTTCCATCAATTATAGTTCTCTGTTTCATTGCAAAGAAAAATGATGAAACCACTTTTACGAGTGAAGAATTCAAAGCTGTGAGGAAATATCCCAGAGAAATCTGAAACTTCAAACGTCTTCGAAGCTTCTTTCTTTCGTGATTTCTAATTCGTGCACAGCAACAAACACTTCCGCCACTACTTCCTAATGATCGATTATTCCGGTAGTAGTTGGTTATTCGAAGCACGTGTTCCAATCGAACGTTGGTAAATCGAGTTTCGCGATTTAAGCGTCGCGTGATACAAATTTTACACACCTCACGCTCTCGCTACCGCTACTCTCGTATCTAGCGCTGCTATTCGATTCCCTCCTGGTCCTCGTGATCGCATCCCGTATTCTTTGCGATGCGGAGCACGAGTCACCGGTTTTCCGTGGAAGTGCTGGGGTTGGTTCGCTCTCGCTCTCCCTCGGGCTGTATCTCGACGATCTTGTGCTCAGTGGACTTGCTTCCGGAGACAAGTGCTGTAAGAAATTTAGCGTTGTCACTCGTCGTTGCAGCATTGCAAGTAATGCAGAAGTCGAGAAAAAGCGTAGTAATTATGGTCTGAATTAAAAATATATCTTTCAGATGAGACTGATTCTACTTGCAAGTTAGACACTAATGTTTTGTTTAGAATATTGGGACAGAATGATAAAATGTTCTAGAATTGTTATGGAAAAATAGTTGGGGAAACTCACGCTGGAGCAGCGTTTATTCGGAGTGTCGTCAGGAGTGTCATCAGGGTTGGAAAACTCCTCCTTTGAAAACTTCCGACGCACCTAAATCGAAAACAATTGAACGCTTGAGACGTTAATATTCGGAAAAATCTTTCTCACTCTAATTATACATTTTCGTCAACATCTCGCAAACAAACAGAAGATGATTGAATTCTCAAAGTAAAACCAAAAATTCACGAGTTACTAACCACTTGAAAATCATCGGACTTCCTGCCATGTCCAAGATCTTTCTTCTCGTATGTTCCCAACGTGGTGACGTCGGTCTCCGAATTTTCAATGAGGCTCTCAGCGGTCTCTTTCATCGAGTCCTTGTCGTTCTTATCGTTCTCCTCCAGTGCCTTCTCCGTCTCCTCGACCATCGAGTCGTTCTCCTCTTTGTTCACCTCCAACGTGGCACGTGGTTTCTCCTCTTTCGCCTCCTTTTCTCCTTTCTTCACGCCCTCTTGCTCTTCCAGCAGCTTCTCGTCGGTGACGACCACGTCGAGCATCGTCTGTTCTTCAGCCACCGCCTCGGCTCTCACTCTTTCATGCTGGTTCGCGCGTCGCCCTTCCTCGTCGTTTCTCGACGACTTGCCATCGAGGCTCTCCCTGCTGCTCTCTCTGCCCGGTGTCCTCGTCCTGCCTTGTTCGTGCACCGTCGACTTCGATTTCGACGTGGTCGAGACGCCCACGCGATCCTCCGTCCTCTCCGGCTGATCCTCTTTCCCGGCTTGCTTTCCTTTTGCAGCGACGGCCGCGCTACTCGCATTTGAATTCGCGCTCTCCCTACCCACGTCCTCGCGGCTGTTGTCCCGTCGGAATAGCCGAATGCCGTACTTGAAGTCCTCTTTGGCCGAGCCGGTCGATTGGCTCGATTGGAACGATCCTCGAACCTCTTCTTTCGAGTCCTTTCGGCTCGATTTGGATACGCAACGGATATCGTCCTTGCTGTCCTGACGTTTCAGTCGGTCTTCCTTGTTCCTTGGAGATAGCAATGGCTCGATTGGAACGATCCTCGAACCTCTTCTTTCGAGTCCTTTCGGCTCGATTTGGATACGCAACGGATATCGTCCTTGCTGTCCTGACGTTTCAGTCGGTCTTCCTTGTTCCTTGGAGATAGCAGCTTGGGGATCAGGCTCGGTAAGCTTATGTCCTCGCGACTTCGCCGCAAATCGTCAGTGCTTCCTCGATATCTGTGAGACATATAAATAGCAGTTAGTCAGAGCATTGAATTACCTTATTTGGTCTTATTTTAACTCAATGCCAGATGACTGTGGATGTCTATGCAATATCGTACAATTAAAGAAACGAAGTGATAAGTTG
>NIPQ01089354.1:7960-21976 GCA_002806875.1 Lepidotrigona ventralis hoosana | reverse complement strand
ATTTTTTTTTTTTTTTACAATGATAGACAAGCGATAAATTGCAAAATAAAATCTCACGCTTATTCGAGATACGAATTAAAACGAAAAGAAGGATGATCGTTTTATTTAAACAATCGCGCAAATACCTTGGACTCGATCGACACCGTACAAAAAGAACTCGTATCTTAGCTACTCGTTATGTACGTTTTTGGCACGAGGAGAGGAACGCCGTTTTACCACACCTGTCGCTCGTTCGTTCGCGATTCTCTAGCCCGTAAATCGCCATTATCAAAAAGTGTCTTCGTGACACGGTTCTCGGCTAAAAAGGAGGAGTGAAGCAGCGCGCGATGTCGGGCCACAGTGCCAGGGTGGTGAAACACCGAGGTACGTCGAAATAACTTCAGACGTATGCATCGATTTTCGAGCTATCATTGAAAATTACACAAGACAACTCATCAGTCGATCGATCGATCGACCAATAGTTATTTTAAATATATTCCCAATGACTCGAGACAACATATAAATGAGAAAAGTTACTCCACCAAATTTAATGCAACAGTTTCATTTGTAATTAGAAATATTCCATTCAAATTTTAATTCACGTCGTTGTTCCTTTACATACCGATGTACTACACGAAGGGGAAAAAAAATGAATAATAATCAACCGGAATGTGAAATCGCTCTGAGAATTGATCGCGCGAAACAGCCGTCTGAAGCCTTAAAGGCCGGACCAGATTGAAACAAATGAAACAATCCGGCGGTGTAATATAATTACACGGTGGAGGAGAGATACGCCCATTCTGTCGGAACCCCTCAGAGTCTCACGATCCGAAAAACCATGGGACAGTTTCATCGTCGTTTCTTCTCCCTCTCCCCCTTATTTCGACGAATCTGCCCGATGCCACCTCGACCTTCGACGTCGAAACCCGACTCGCGCTCTCGCTAGCGAGATAAACTATCGCCTAGTACCTTTGGTAATTCGGATGTGCATGGAACTATGATTATTATCACTGATCGCTTAAACATAATCCGTTTCAGCCTAAAAACGCCGATTGGCGCCACGTTGATCTGCCACTATCGGCGAACCTTGACCGTTTCCCGGTGAGTTACAAACTCGTTAGACAAACCGCGTGTCTGTTTCTCGATCGATGGAGGAGAGATCGACGTAGAAATCGATAGGAGCGTAGATCCGGAAGATGCTTGGCTCGATTCGTTTTATGCAACCATGTATGTACGGGTGGTTGATGGATTGGCCAATCGGTTTTTAGCGTGGCTCGGCCACGTAAATCGTGGCTGGTGATCGATGAACGGTCGTTTGTTCTTGTTACGTGTAATTGACGTTTGCAGATTGTTGTTGAAGTATAATCGCTCGAGAGGCGTTTAATAGTCGGTTTTGCTTGAACGAATGCGATAATTGCGGAGATTTGACAAGCCTCCGTAGGAACGGATCGTTTGCAAGCCATTAGCGATTGTAAACGTCTTCATTGGCCGCGTGTCGCTTATTAATTAAGAAACGTGGCTTTCTAACGAGCCGGTTTAATCGAAATCATTAATTCTCCTTATCGGACAAATGACCGCGGCGATCTAAGTCTTTCGAAAACAACACGGGGAAACAACACTCTCTCGGATTTATCACTCACCGGGAAATTCGTCGAAAGGTTCAGCATCCTAGGAGTCCCTAGAATTCGCCTAGAATTCGATTCTCGCGCCATTCAGAGGACTAGTCAATAGAAACGCGACCTTCTACGTTTTTTTTTTCTTTCTTTTTCTTTTTTTTCCGAATCGAAACGTTGTCCAACGATGTCACTCATTGGTCAACGATCAACCGGTCGAAACTCTCGAGCAAGAAACGGAGAAGAAAATTGAGCCGATTCCGGCGGGTAAGAGGGAGAGGGCGGGAAGGAAGCGGGAAAGTCCACGCTTCATCCTCTGAGAAAACGGGCGCTGAGAAAATCGATTCGAAAATGAAGACGCGGCCAAGATCCTTCATCCAAGATGGCTGGAAAGGCTGCTGTAGCTGTCTTCCTCCATCTCAAGCCGTCGTCAGTAAAGATCGGAGAACGAGACCTGAGAGGAAACGCCGGAATGTAGGTGATGAAGAGCGTGCAGCTCCTCCATCGAGGTCGACGGCATGCTGTTGCTGTCGCCTAGGATGCTGGCCGCCGGTCCTACGTTCGGCGAGCCGGCCGTGTTCGACGGCACAGGCGTGCCTGGACACCCTACGTTGCTCGTCGTCGTGTTGCCCTCCTGCCTCATCATGTTTCGTCGCCATTTCGCGCGAGCGTTTTGGAACCAGACCTGCGCGAACCGAGAATCAGTGCTCAGGGCTCGTTCTTCCTTTCCTCCTTCCGTTCCGCATTTTTTTTTTCCCGACGCATTTTTCTACTCGGTGTAGAGTAACAAATAGAAATTGATGGTAACAGAAATGTTTGGAAAGGTTTGGAAAATAGTTGAATGAGAGTGTAATTCGACGAGTGAAAATTCGATCATTAGATACTGTAATGATCTGGTTCCTTTTTCGTGTTGGTCGTCTCGTTGTGCTGGATTTCTTTCGAGATTATGTTTCAAACGCGACATTCCACTCTTTTACTAGAAATGGTTATACAAGGTATACAAGGTGTCTCGTTTTAATCTATACATTCAATTATCTCTGAAACAATTATATTTGTCATTTAAAAAATATTTCAAATACGTTTTCTTTTTCTGTCTCGAGAGAGCAGTAATTTGGTATACTTGGTTTATCTCTAAAAAGACACTCTGTATATAGGTGTACGAGGGAAATGTCGAAGGAAAAATCAATTATTGCATAAATTATTCCAATGTAAGTTCCGACTAGATGGACTGCTACCATCTTATCATATTATATCTATGAAAATCATTCTTTAGAGCATCGAGTAAAATAAAACAAAATATTATATTTGCTAATTATGTTTTGTACTCTTGTCGAAACGAGACAACTGAAATTTATTTCCTACCTGAAGCACCCTCTTCGAAAGCCCCGTCTTCTGCGCCAGTTGCTTGAGGTCCTTCGCGTCCGGATTCTGATTTATAGCAAAATAATTCTTCATCGTCCGCAACTGATGGTGCTTGAAGCTCGTTCTCATCCGCTTCGTTCGCTGGCTCTGATGCACCGGCCCGGGTGAACCGACAGACGCTTCGTACGCCGCCAAAGACTCCATGGATGAGGACAGTTCGGTCGGGTGAAGCAGTTCTGCAACCAAATTACCCTCCTTCACACGATATTTCAATCTCGATGTATGTACAATTGTATAGCTTGAAATTTAGAAACTATTAGAATTATCCTTGATAATTCTCAGAGAGCTTGAAAAAAATATGGCAGAGTAAGAATGTAACTGCAAGTTTTGCAACGACAACCAATTAACAAGTTTTGCAACGACGACGAGATCAGAATTTAGTGTGGAATGAAGCGTAGATGAAGATCTAGAGAATAAAAAGAGAATTCAACGAAATTAACCAATAGTTCAGTCGTGCTTGATGTAAGAAGATTGGACAGCAGCTGGAAAGAAGGTAAACGTCGATCGAGCGATACACAGAACGGTCGATGCTAAATGAGAAGATTCCGCTCTGATCGTTACTGAATGCTCGTGATCCATCAATCGAAACTAAGCAACTATCTGACCCATCCATCGAACGATTTGTTCTTCTGTTTTGGCGACAACCGTGAACAACGATCCTTTTGAAGATGATTGCTGGCCGTTGATGGAGGTCAAAATTAGATTCTCTGAAAACTCGGAATAGAATCTCGAACATTTCCATTGACTGCAAGTGCCACGTTCCATAAACCGGACCATGAATTGTGGTCATAAGATTTCAATATAAATACAATTTAAATAGTACCAAAAGGACAATACACACTAATTTTTATTAATTTTATAAATACCAATTTTTTGGAATTTTCAACTATTTCATAGTACGTTACGATCGAGAAAACAAACCGAATATCGATATAGAACCATTTTGTCTATAAATCAAACTTCACTGACCCTGCTTCAAAACTGGCCGAAACACTGTCGTCCATCTCACGGTCAGTGTGGTTCGCTGAATCTTTCGATGGATCGACCGATCGATCTTCGTTCCCTTGCGCCCTTCCAATAAATCAAACTTCACTGACCCTGCTTCAAAACTGGCCGAAACACTGTCGTCCATCTCACGGTCAGTGTGGTTCGCTGAATCTTTCGATGGATCGACCGATCGATCTTCGTTCCCTTGCGCCCTTCCCCCTCTCTGCACCCCTTATCCACGGAAAGTCGTCGACATACGTGCGGCGTGCACGTGAAACGAATTTCCGCGCGCGTAAGCGGCCGTGGCGAGCGTGGTCGTGGTCGTGATCGTGGTCGTGGTCGTGGCCGTGGATAAAAGCAGCGAGGACAGCATTCGTAAGAGGGACGACATCGATGTGCAACCGTTCAGTGCCGTTGCAAGTTGCAGTTGTTGCGCGCCGGCGGAGCGAAGGAACGCATCCAATAAATAAGACGACGAGGGTAACCATTGAATTCAATCGGGGAGAAAGAACGGGTTTCAGGCGACAGGGTTTCTCGTGGACAGCCGTGCGGCACAAGGGGGGAAGGCAGGGGGTTGGAGGGAGGAAGAGGGGAAACACCCGACCAGAAGTAAATCCCCGAGCACGTATCCGCCATTACTGTTTATTGTCCCGAACTTCCATTCCCTACGACGACTCGCGATCCAGAAAAGAGAAGAACCGCTCTCGCGGACGGCCACACCGGCGGTGGAATTCGTTTTGTTCGCTGAGGTGAACGACACCGATTTTTCTCTCTTGGCGTGTGTGTATGTTGGCGTCGTCCGCTCGGAAAAGTCGTGATCCAACGTGAATCTGTTTTGATAGTTTGGGGAATTTCTTGTTGAGAAGGGGGATTCCGAGTCCGCGTGTATGCATGAGCGAATGGGTTGGTGGTGGGTCGAAGATGGTTTTACGCAAGTTGGTGCTTCACGATGAAGCAATAATTTCCCACGTTCCTGGTCTGGGTTGCTTTTTGGGTCAATCCAAGATGCGGGTTCGATTTGGTAAACCAAGATAGTAATAACGTGTAATAATAATATATAGAGATAGTTTGTGAAGAAGATTGAAACGGGAATCACGTGGATGAGATACTCTTTTATTCGGCTGATTTTCGGAGTCGAGCGGCGATAAAGCAGCGTTTAGATAAGTTTGTTTTAATATTTGTTCGTTTTTTAGATTCTTGATTCAAGTAACAGAGATGGTGGTAATTGATATAAATTACGTTACAGTCAACCAAGTATCTTGATACAATTAATAAGCTTGACCTAACTGGCTCGTTTGGCTTTACTGACACAACGTAGAAACTAGGACGATAAAATACAAATATCCTGTTACAAGTATTGTTCCTTTTTGCCCAAGAAATATTCTACGCTCTGACTAAAATATTCTACGCTCTGACTCGAACCACCCACTGCAAAAACAACTGAATTACACGTTACACTGAACTGACGTCCACTCAAAAAATCCAATTTTCCTCCGACCATTCATTCCATCCTCCACTGAGAAAAACCATAGGAAAGCGCGTAGGTTCTCGCCAAGTCCAAGTTCGATTCCCCAAACGGATCGCTTTCCTCGGAACCAGCTCTATCAATAAACGCGGGGGAGCGGACCCTGCAAAAGGAATACTCAGGTTTTTTCATCGAACTGGCTTGGTTCCCAAGCCGAGTCTCCCTATGTGTGACGGGAAGACAGAGAAAGAGAGAGAGAGAGGGCAGAAGGGTTTGAGATCCTGTGGAATAGAGGAGAGACGGGGATCGGTGGACGATTTTCGTGGCTCAAGAATGAGATTACAATTTGTCAGGTCCGGGCTAGAAGCCGAAATCACGCGGATGGCACACTGATGGTGGACGAGCGAGGGCCGTCTTCGAGTCGGCAAGAAACTCACGCAGGCGGCATTACAGTGTTCCGCCGGCCATTCTGCTGGCTGCGGCCACGTATTGGCCACAGCAGCATTCTTTTCCTGCCAGATCAGCCAATCGATGCATCTCGCCACCGATACCCATCTGTCACTGTCCGCGGAGCCTAGCCTTTTCTCGGTTCGCGCGATCGGCGCGGCGTGCTCGAATCCATCGACCAACGGTGAAATCGTTTCGCACCAACGTCCGTGTTAATTCCTCTTCCGGCGCTTGATGAAATTTCCAGCAAGGCTTCCAAGTCTCGTTGTCGTTGGATCGGTGGAAGAAGTTAGTATCGTTGAAGAGAAAAATTTTAATCGTAAGATTTAGGCCAGATATAAAGTGTGGCAGTACTTGAAGTACTCGTTTGACCATGTTGTATATTGTCTTTTTAACCTTTTCGAGTAATTTGCTCGGAACGTAATAAAAATAAAGACGTTGCAGTAACATCAATAGCGTTACTTATCATTAGATAATAAGTACCAACGAATGTGTTAATACTTGACCGGAACGTTTGAGAGAAGAAAATTTGTGATTATAAATGTTTATAAATGTTTATAAATGAGAAAGTTGTATTTCAAAATGATGTATCCTTTGTTTTTGATTTTTTTACAAATTCATTTTGTACGTACATAGATACAAAAATTTCCTACAAATGCACGATCTGCTTCCACAACGCGAACTTCATCCCCTCGACTTCCTCCAAAAAAAAAAGATTACCAAATCGTTCTGAATAAACTTCTTGAAGACGTTTGTGTTCGAAGAAAAACGCACGAAACCTGCAGGAAATATACTCGGCGAAATGACTGCTCCGACTGTGAGCGTCCCCGAAGGAGGAGGGAGGGTAGCGAATTTTTCAGCGTCGCAAGAACCGTAACCGCGGACGACGATGGTATTCTCAGCGGCGGAGAAACGACGGTCTTATCGCGGCCGCAATTCCAACGATTCATCGAACGCGCCTGCCGACGTCCAGACGGAATAGTTCGAGGGAGCCGGCGGACCGTGTCTGCAAAAAGTGTCCCAATTATATATAAAGACAATAAAACGCGAACCAGTCGGCTGGTTCCCACCCCGTTCAAGGCTGCGCGTCGCTCAAGTCGGACGCTTCATGGTTGATTTTATGGCCGTTGATCGTAAATTCCGGGCCCTCGGTAGCCCGAAAATGATTCCCCCGAAAGTGATCGCGCGTCGATTATAAAATAACCGAGGGACGGTGGCGGTGAGGCCCTCGGAAACATCGTAAAACAAACGAGACGCGGAGACATCGCGAACGAAAATGTTGTTGTCGCCACAACAAACGAGCCTGTTCCACCGTGGGCATTAAGCGAATTTACCGATTTTCGGGGCCGCCCGCACGACCTCGCTTCCGGAAGTAGTAAACGCCTGCGTGAGTTAACCCTCGCGCGGCGCAACAAAGCGGAGACGAAGAATTCAAAATAGAAGGGCTATTTGAAAATAATTGATGTTTCTTTGCTGTCGAGGTTTAACGATCTTTGAACGTCAATCGCGGTGAGCATTACTTCTAGTATACACTGTAAAATGTGAAATTTATAGTTTGGATTTCGCAGGATAGTTTGTTTCGAATCGCTGTTGCGCGATAGTGTGGGAGAGTCGACGTTTATCGGTAGACTCGGATACATTTATGCATTTACGGGAAACTTAATTTAGTTGAATTCTCGAAGCTGCTCAAAGGAGCAATTTGTCTTCCATCTATAAAAGAGACTGTGCATGTTAAATTACATTTTGTTTGGAACTCTTGGATAATGTTCTGAGAAAAGCCTCTGTACGAATTTAAAAGTATTGTATCATACGTAACATATCTACGGAATAACTACATCCATTTAGCATCTACAAACCGAAATCATCGAATCTCGAGTCATCGCAGAAGACTTCGTCTCTCGTTTAATCGCATATCTCTTCGTTCTCGTCATCGAAAGGGGCCAGCGAAACGTCTTCCAGCGTATCGAGCAGGCCAATTTAAGCATCGAGTCCAATTGGAAGCAGCCACGACGACCAAATACCGAGGACACGTTCGCGAACGAGGGGCTGCTTGTTTGTTTGGTCGCCTCTCGAAAAGGAAAACCGTTCGACCGGCTGGCACATGTCCGACACGCGGGACAAAGAGCGCGGGATACCGTGGCGGCTCGCACGCTCGGACTCACGGATCAATTAGAGACAGCCGGTGGAAATTTCGCCGAAGAATTCCGCGTGTGTCGATGTGTGTCGATGAGGGAACACGCCCCTAACGAGACGAGCGCGAACAATCTCCGGCTGATTCGCGGTCCGCGATCCTCGAAAGCTCGGGGCAAATGTTTGCACACCGAAGGAACCAGCCATTATACTCATTGCTCGAGGCAAATAATGCAACTTGCCCAGCCTGCTCGATTCGAGGGATGGAGAGTAGAGAAAAAGAGAAAGGGAGAAGCACATTGGTGACTAGAGGTGGTTTCGATTGAGAGAAAGCGAAAGAGCTTCGCGCGTTCATATATTGAAGAGAAGAAGAAAGGAGACAGAGAGACAGAGAGAGAGAGAGAGAGAGAGAGGAAGACGGAAAAAAGAAAGCGAGATCACAAACGAGAGTACCCACGTGTTCCCATGGTTTTAAGACCTACGTTTGAAAGCACACCCCCGTTTACCATCCGGCCCAATTATCCCTCTGGCAACCCCTTCCATCCCTCTCTTACGTTCTCGCGTTGTTTCACCACTGCCAATTACACGTATTTGCGTCCTCGGGCCGCCAGCCCAGCCGAGACTGGATTCTTGTGAATTCTTTATTGTTTCGACTGTACGACGGGTGGAACAAAGGGCCCCGGGGCCGACGTTTTTCTTCGTCCCTTGCCTATTTCTCTCTATCCCGTATCGCCCGCGCGATTAATCGATCCGCGGCGCACGATGCCGCGGACATCGCGTCCTTCCGATCGAATTCGGGGATCGATGCTTTCCAAGAATTTGCTATTCGTTTCTCAAAGATGAAATTCTTCCGAAGATTAAATAAATAATAATTGTTCCATCGCTTAATTGAACATTCTTTGAAAAAAGGGAATCATTTGATTTTTTTTTTTTTTTTGTTCGAGGAAATTTGAAACATGTTGCTCGTTCTATCGAATCTAAGGAAAAAGTATTACTAAAAGTCATGCTCGTATTAAATAATTCCTGAATCGGTGTGGTGCGGTAGCAAACAAATAATTGACAGACTACGAATGTTTGTCTATTTATAAAAAAAATTTTTAGATTGCAAAACAAATCTGGGCGATAGAACTCCGTTTGCATGAACTCCTCAGGATACAAGTAATTCAATTTAATTGAAATTCATCTGGTCCAATGTCTGATTCCTCTGCTGTGAGTGATTTTCCGTTATAATGCATAATATATATATAATACAATAGATAATATAATATATAATATATAATAGAAATTCAATTCTTTTTATTTTTTCTTTGCTGTCTTTTTTTAATTCATTAGTTGTAATATTCAATATATAATAGATTCAGTATCAAATAAATGGATTCGAATAGATTAATGAAAATTTAGAAAATAGAAAATCTGGTTCAAATAAATGGAGCTTATATAAACTAAGTTTTACTGTTTAATTCAAATCTAATCTCTGGATAAAAATTTATGTCAACATAAAATAATAAATAGTAAATAAAAATCATAATTGATAACTGTACACAAGTATCGATAGGGATGCAATAAATTCAGAAAAATGGGAAAAATGTTGAAAAATAAAAAGAAGGTTAAGACGTAACTCACCAAGTGCACCAGCGGCCAGCCTCATCGTGACAGGCAAATCGGATCCAGTGACTTCCGACAGCTTCCTCTTTCTGGGGCGACCCTTCTGCACGGTACCGGACGAGGTAATCGGGCTCTGCTCCGCGGCGCTGTAATAAGCCGGAAGCGGCGACACCCCTGGCGAGCCGATGTCCTCGATATTGCTGGCTGCGCTCCCGTAATCCCCCGCGCAGCACAGCAACTCGTAGTGAGGTCTTGGGACCGACCAGCTCGTCATTCGTGAACCTTGCTGTCGAGTATTTCAGTGGCGACCCTGTGTTATCCTCCGAGTTCGATGAACGCGCGATCGCGATCACGCTCGCGAGAGGAGATAGACGAACGGCCAGGCCGCTTCCCGCCCCGATCCGATCGATCGACCGGCGAGTCCAGCGTTTTATCATTGATCCTTTCGCGACTTGTCTCGATTAATGCTTAAACAGTTTTTTTTTTCAAATCTTGAAGAGAAAATGTATCTCTATCTTAGCAATGATTTTTTTATCAACCAATCTTTTAGAAAACGTTTTATCATTGATCCTTTCGCGACTTGTCTCGATTAATGCTTAAACAGTTTTTTTTTTCAAATCTTGAAGAGAAAATGTATCTCTATCTTAGCAATGATTTTTTTATCAACCAATCTTTTAGAAACGAATATATATTTTATATTAATTCCCTTCGGAGGTCAATAAACAATTTTCAAGTAAGTGGAATATACTAACTCCCCTTCGAAATTTTCTCTAGAGTGACCGTTTTAAAATTTCCAAATCTCGCGCCATAGAATATATATTTTATATTAATTCCCTTCGGAGGTCAATAAACAATTTTCAAGTAAGTGGAATATACTAACTCCCCTTCGAAATTTTCTCTAGAGTGACCGTTTTAAAATTTCCAAATCTCGCGCCATTTACACAATAATCAAATTCCACGCGCAACAGATCGACACGAGCAATAATCTGTGTAGAGATCACGCTGCCAATCATTGTCTCTATATCAAACGTCTCCTTTCTAAGCTTCCCGCTAATTGTTCGCGCGAATCTGTCAATGATCGATCGTGAACATACGGATGATCGATATGCAATGCACAAGTAGAGATCACGCTGCCAATCATTGTCTCTATATCAAACGTCTCCTTTCTAAGCTTCCCGCTAATTGTTCGCGCGAATCTGTCAATGATCGATCGTGAACATACGGATGATCGATATGCAATGCACACGCGCGAGCAGCAAGCTTGATAAATCTGCGAGAGCGACGATCGAATCGATCTCGCGGAGCGGCAAGCGGCACCGCGACGTCTTTCTCTTTACGAGAGCGCGCGTCGAGCTCGACTCTCTTTCTCTCTCTCACTCTCTCTCTCGTTTTTTTTTCTCGTAAGAGCGACGATCGAATCGATCTCGCGGAGCGGCAAGCGGCACCGCGACGTCTTTCTCTTTACGAGAGCGCGCGTCGAGCTCGACTCTCTTTCTCTCTCTCACTCTCTCTCTCGTTTTTTTTTCTCGTTTTCGATCCTGTTTCTGAGAATTGAAAAAACCGGATTCACCCACGCCTGAGGGCTGTCATTAGGTGAGCAGTGTAACGATAATAAGTGTCCTACGTCGACGCGCCTCGTGTTTCTGTCACTCTCGTCATCAAACTCGTTGATAACAAAGAGACGGCCTTTGGAGGATGGTAATTCGGGCTCGTGTTTCTCACCTACAGTAGACCAGGCCATCCCTCTGCCCGAAATGATCGCCCTTGTTCAGCGGGGTGCCGCACGAGGCGCACGTAAAACAGGCCACGTGGTAAACCAAGTCCCTGGCGCGCATCACCAGCTCCGACGCGGAGATGCCCGCTCGACATCGCGAACATCTCGAAACGGCGAACAATCTGCCAACAAAAATCACGAATTTTTCCCTTTCACATACTATTTTACCAATGACATTGTCGTGACCATTGGACGATTGCAGATATTTGAGCATTTACGTTCAAATAATATTAGTATTATAAAGTAACACGAGCCTGCAAGTTCCCACTTCTATAGTTGTACAAAGTATGAAACTCTGTGAACAAAAATATCTATAGTAATATTAACGTCTTTGATTTATATCATTCCACACAAAAGTTAATGTAACTGTTGAAATTGAAACTATTTTACGGTGGTGATGACACAGGAAACTTGAAGTCACAGTCCAATTATCTTGAAAGTCTTCGAGTCACTTTATCTTTGATTTATATCATTCCACACAAAAGTTAATGTAACTGTTGAAATTGAAACTATTTTACGGTGGTGATGACACAGGAAACTTGAAGTCACAGTCCAATTATCTTGAAAGTCTTCGAGTCACTTTGGAAAACAAACTTTGGTCACTCGACAACAAAAGCAACTACAACAATGTATGATATTTCGTAACAACAATGTAGGAAAGGATAATTTTGTAGAATTTCGACTGCAAAAGTGAATTACTATTTTTTGCGCAGAAAACAAACTTTGGTCACTCGACAACAAAAGCAACTACAACAATGTATGATATTTCGTAACAACAATGTAGGAAAGGATAATTTTGTAGAATTTCGACTGCAAAAGTGAATTACTATTTTTTGCGCTGTTCACACAACGATCCTGTATTTTAGTTGTTGGAAGCAGTGTGCTTGCAATTATTAAATATTTCGTTCATTGTTTAGAATCTTCTGTTCGGTATGCTCATCTCGAGCGAGCTTGTGATATCTCGTAATATTTTTATATTCGCATATGAGCATTCTCCATATGTTGTCCGAGTTATTTTCAATATTAATTGTCTCGCATATTTACTTTTATCTTTGACATTGCCATCGTTATTGTATCACTTCTACACAACAAGTTTAATCCAGCGCACATAGGAGAGCATTCTCCATATGTTGTCCGAGTTATTTTCAATATTAATTGTCTCGCATATTTACTTTTATCTTTGACATTGCCATCGTTATTGTATCACTTCTACACAACAAGTTTAATCCAGCGCACATAGGTAAATAAACAAATCAGGACATTGCATACGCCATGTTGATCACAGATTTTTATAATCGAAGTTTCGTAACAATTTTTCCGATCAAGAAACTTTCAGCGCAGATCGTATTTCCATCCGCGGTGAAGTAGAGTAATATCCGTGCCTGGTCAGACACTGGTCAGACTACAGTCTCAAGCGTCCACTCGTAAGTTTCGTAACAATTTTTCCGATCAAGAAACTTTCAGCGCAGATCGTATTTCCATCCGCGGTGAAGTAGAGTAATATCCGTGCCTGGTCAGACACTGGTCAGACTACAGTCTCAAGCGTCCACTCGTAAACACTGTTACGATAATTTTGAGAATACGAATTATCGTGTGATATATGTTTACGCAACTACACACAAATAATCACAATTATTTTTAGATTCGAGTTACTGTGATCCGTGAGAATATTTGAACACTCATCACGGACATAACATAAAAAATCCTGAATCGACTTTTAAATTTTGCAGAAAGCATAGCGATTACCAAGTTCCATTGCATGTTATGATAGAAAATTCGAGCTACAGTGACCCGTAAGAATGTTCAAACGCTTACCACAGGATAAGAGATAAGGTAAGCAAAACAAAATCTCGATTCGACTTTTAAATTTTACAGAAAGCACGGTGATTTCATATGTTCTTAACAACATATCGCATGCCCGAAAGAAATATATCCAAAGATTCCTACAACCTGTTCGCGCCCATGAGTCCTCTATCCTCGTCGCGGCGATCCTCGAGCTTCCGAGATTCCAGACGAGGGTGGAACACGACCGTGGGCCGGTGTTCCCGCGAGCTGAAACTCCGAGCCGCCGGTTCGTTAGAGAAGACTACAGGCTCCCTGGCTCCCATGCAATATGCAACGGTCCATATCCAGGCCAACCCCTTTGTCTCTCTATTTGGTTTTCGCGCTTCGAAAACTGTAACTTCGCCTCGATCGTCGACAACCGATATGAGAGCCTCGCCGCGGAAACCCTGTCCCTCCCCTCTGTCACCCTCTGCCACCCTCTCTGGAATCCCCCTTGCTAGCCGACGACTCTCCCTTCGCGGACGTTATGGTGTATTAGTGGAAGAAAAACGTAACCAGAAGGTGTAGGGAGGGAGAGGGGGGGCACTGCATTGTTCTCCGATTTTGGTTCGAGACGATGGTCACGAACAACGGGAGGTCACGTGCGCGCGAGAACGGCCAACAGAGGCAAGGATCGATGAATTCGAGCGACGATCGGGATCGTTGATTTTGTAATTAGGGGGATTCTACGAAGAACGCGTGATCGAGAAATCGGGGGGGGGGGAGAAGGGGAGAGAGGCTTTCGAAGGAACCCGGAACGAGCGACGACG
>NIPQ01089353.1:30276-47398 GCA_002806875.1 Lepidotrigona ventralis hoosana | reverse complement strand
ACCCGCGACGAAAAAGTTGTCACTTCGCAATTATTCTAGAAAGTGCGAAGAGAAATGCCTATTTTCCAAATTTTTCCAACGCCCAAACTCACCCGAGGAATGTATAGCGAGTAAAAATCATTTCTACGCTCGAACAATCTAAAAGAAATACTGTAAGAAACTTCTGTTTGCGACGATGGTCGAGAAACATCTTCCAGTTTCCTCGATTTCCGCGGACGAAGTCTGGATCGGCGTCGAAACTCCGGGTTTCCAATGACTCGAACAATCTAAAAGAAATACTGTAAGAAACTTCTGTTTGCGACGATGGTCGAGAAACATCTTCCAGTTTCCTCGATTTCCGCGGACGAAGTCTGGATCGGCGTCGAAACTCCGGGTTTCCAATGCGGAGGCCAAATCATTTTCCCCGGTTGTCCACCGTATCCTTGGACTCGGCCTCCCCTCCAATTCTGGACCGGGTGACAGAGTCCGCGTAGAGAGGGAGAGAGCCAGCTCGAGAGAGACGGTGCTCGGCACAGAGAGAGAAGCAATGGATTTCGAGCCAACAGGAGGGATAAGAAAGCCATGCACGTACTCGGTTTCCAGTGGAACGACGACTTTAGTCTGACGACCGCTTCCACCGAGCGAGGTTGACAAACCTTTTGACCGTGTGTTCTGCGGATACCCGTGTGCCCCCTCGTGTGTTGCTCGAAAACCTTGAATCTCCCGCGCCCCTTGATCGATGCCCATTCGTCGTTAATTAATTCGTGGAGAAAGAATTCTGGAAAAAAAGTGTGCCAACGATACGGGCTCGTCGTCTCTTAATATTGCGATAGAACGAGTGTGCAAGACACCGATCGTTTATCGTCCCTCTCTTTAATTAAATGATCATTCTCGATCGATCGTGGCTCGCAAGACACTCTAGCGTCTAGAGTCTTGATCCAGAGTCGGTCTGCAGAGAAACGAGAGATCGTGGCACGTGCCGCGTTCGAGGAATTCGCGACTCGAAGAAATCGTCGACTGTATATATTCTCTGTGCAACCGCGGTTATTTTCGCGCCTGCGGAGAAACGGAGAGAGAGAGAGAGAGAGAGAGAGAGAGAGAGAGAGAGAGGAAGGAGAGAAAGTGTTTACTCGTGACGAGACGTCAGGTGGATAGAAGATAATAACATCCAGGCACGAGATCACCGAGGTGGTTTTTCTTTCTTTCTCCGATGGTGTTTCGCGGTTCGATCGCGAGGATGAGGAACTCGCGGCTGTTCGGACAGAATGACTCGTGCACGTTGTGAGGAAGCCCTGTGCGGTAACATGCGCGAGATCCTGCGTGCTTCCAGGGGCAGATAGCTCGTTCCAGAGAGAACAACAGCTGAGAGAACCCTAGTGGATCCTGAAGGATCGAGGCTCGCGCCGGACACCACAGGTTCGTCGATTTCTCATTTGATTTTCGTTGATTTTCGAACAAACCAAGTTTTACTTATTTGATCTATAGTGGGTCAGATTTGTAGAATAACATAAATAACATTTAATTCACTCGAAAGTTTGGAGCATCCTTTTCTATTTTGGACGAAACAAGCTTCTGTATACGTTTTTCTGGGCGATAACGATATTGCAATTACAACTTGAATTTGTAAATACAATGAATTAAAGATGACACTATGAATAAAATATTTATTTATTTTTCAAAAGAAGTTTCANAAAATAACGTTTTAACTCACTCGAAAGTTTGGAGCATCCTTTTCTATTTTGGACGAAACAAGCTTCTGTATACGTTTTTCTGGGCGATAACGATATTGCAATTACAACTTGAATTTGTAAATACAATGAATTAAAGATGACACTATGAATAAAATATTTATTTATTTTTCAAAAGAAGTTTCAACGTGCTCCAAAATTTTCGAGTGGCAGTAGTATATTTTTCTTTTTCACACTTTAAAGTACATAGAAATGTTAGAATTACTACGGATGTTTATTCTTATTCATATTTCTCCGCCAAATAAAAATTTGTTTCATCCATTGAGTATCACGATGCGTGGCTTACTTTATAAGGATATTTTATTTAATTTCGAACTTGCCACGAATACAATAAAATAAAAATCCGCAGCCTACTAATTACTGGGATTCTTTCGTACGTTAGTCAGAATTAAATAACATTCGGAGCACATTCTTACGTTCAGCACACCTGCTCTTAAACATAAAAGGCTTTCGAAAAATAATGTTTTATGTTTNTGGATATTTTATTTAATTTCGAACTTGCCACGAATACAATAAAATAAAAATCTGCAGCCTACTAATTACTGGGATTCTTTCGTACGTTAGTCAGAATTAAATAACATTCGGAGCACATTCTTACGTTCAGCACACCTGCTCTTAAACATAAAAGGCTTTCGAAAAATAATGTTTTATGTTTTAACGATGATTGCTACAATTGCGAACACCTGAGCTGTGCAACACATCGGTGTTTATATAGATGCAAGCTATCAATGTGTACGTATCATAATAATTTGTACACGAGATTGTCCATTAGATTCTTCGCGATTAGTATAGCCATTAGTTACCCTATATAGTGATGGGAATAATTGAGAAATTTTTGATTTAAATAATGGGATTGAATCGAACCGTGTAATTCATCTCTTTAAATGGCTGTAATAATAACTACTCTTCTAACTACTCTTTTTAAGTTGTGCCTGCAACAATTTGTCATTTACAACTGACGTCAAAGTTTCGACGAAATTCTTTTTGACAGAACAATCTCGGTAGCCGGAGGAATAAATAATTAAGTTCAGTAATTTTTACTTATGTCGTCGCGAATGTCTTCCATGGAATTGTCAAATTAAATCTGACACGTGCACGTTTGTCGAGATTCGCAAACCAACACGCGAGCGCCATAAATACCTAGAAACACGCGATGTAGTTGGGTGTATTTTTTCTAGTAAAATACACCATGAATCTCTACATCAGCGAGTAATTGAGACTCCACCTACGTACTGACGATATTCAACACGTGACGGCTTATAAAAGTTTTCGAATTGCTCACGATAAACCACTGATTCCCGATGCAAAGGATTTCAATATGGAAATTGCCATACGCATATCTGGATGTCGAGTCGTTATTGAACTTCTATTTATTCCTCGCCTCTATTTTTCCATCAATTTAAAAGAAATTTCGCGGCTTGAAAAGCTAATCTCGCTTGGGATCTCTCATTAGAAAGATTAACTCTGCTTCGTTGATGAATGCAGTCCAGCTTCTAAGGGGCTGAATTTATCAAGACAGCGCCTTCTGACAGATTCTTCTTTTTTTTTTTCACTGACAGGTTATGCCAGTCAGGTTAGCCACCTGTTGCGTAAAGGAATCCCCTCTACGATCAACAGCGTGGAATCTTTATTTTTGTTTAGCGAGCTGCGACGATGGCGTGGCATTAAGAAAGCGTGCCTCCACGGTGTCACTGATTGATGACCGCGCGAAGACAATCCAACCAAGGGTTTTCACGCCACGCGCAATTGAAAGTCGATGACTCTCGGCTTCTCTCCGAGGGCGTTTATTTGGAAGCAACGATTAGGATTCTATTCTTCTCTCCGTCCATCTCAGGAACGCGCGAATGAAACGAAAGTTAATTAAATAGCTGGGTGGATTTCGTTTTCGACGAGTCGTGCGGTGAGAAACGAAGGTTACACCATTCTGATGGAAGTTTTTCGTCGATTCACGATGGATGTTTCCTTGGTCGTCCGTAGTTCAGTTGATCGAATTCGCAATGGACTTGATCAGACGTGTTGTATCTCGCTTGTTGTATTGATTCGCCGGATTTATTGCGAACAATTCACAATCGAGATCGCGTTTCTCGCGTTGTCGAATCGGAAGAATTCTCCCCACCCCCTCGTTATCTAACAACGAGAGATCTAAAAGTTCCGTTTCACTTCGCGGCCAGGTAGCATAAATCAAATCGCTATCGAGTGCCTCTAAATCGGTGTAAAGCGATGTAAACGACGATCGTTGTGAGGATCGATTGAGATCAATAAATTTTAAATAACTTTTCAACGCTCGTCTCGAAGAGTTCGAGATATTCCGAGAACTGCGCCGGTCATTGTCGCGTTGGATCGAATCGATCTTGCTGGATCTCGCGATCATCGTCCTCTCGCTTCTTTCTTTTGCCTTCTTTCTCGCCGCCTACTCGAGCGAGACGGGAAAAAGGACGGAATCGGACCGGCAGCCGGTGCTTTCTACCAATTAGAAACCAGCGATAGCCGATCGCCGCGAATGATCCTCGATTTTTTTTCTTTTTTTCTTTTCTTTCTTTCTTTCTTTCAGGCCTGCGTCGTGAAATGTCTGTTTAAATGCCAGAGATCCTAGTGAATCGGCTGGATCTGCTCGAAGGAAATCCTGCTGTAAATTTTTCTCCTGGCATGTTTACTGCCTTGGCTACGATTTGCCGGTGATTTTTTTTTTTTTCTTCTTTTCAAATCATTCAGTCTGGTTTCTGTTTTTAACGAGAGGATCGGTCTTGGTTGAAAGTGCGTGATAATCAGTTGGAAACTCGATCCACGGTGCGATTACGTTGAGAGAGAGAGAGAGAGAGAAAAAAGGAAAAGAAAAGAAAAGAAAGGAATCTGAATTCCAGAATGTAGAATTATCTGACACAGCGGGACACAGGGTAATAATTTAAAAAATCGCGAACCGTGCGGTATAATGCGATTCCATCTATCCAGATAATTAAACATGAGATCGTTAATGCCGGTGATCGATAGACTTTCAACGCGAGGCAACATTCATCCCCTCGGAACGAGAGCGCAGCATAAATTCATCAGAAAGCCGGTTAATTGGCCGGACGATATCCAGAAACGGTTTTCATTAATGCAAATCGTTTCCCCTATGGCGGGATCGTTCGATAATTCAACAGACGATTCACGGTTCTAAACCGGTTCTACGAGTGTGGTCCAGCCGGAGAAAGGCGTTCATTCACGGGTCGAACAATAAATTATTGTGTCGAATTGAGCCGCATAAATTGAAAACGGCGAACAATGTGAAATTTACGCTATCCGTTCGATTACGTGGCTCATTGTGCCTCGGTCGGTCACCAAAGAAATCAAATGGAGGCGAATACACGGCACGAGTCGATAATGGGTTGCATAAAAATTGTCAGTCTAATGATAATAAAAAGATTTTTTTTTTTTCTATTTAATCGATGCTCGTACATTGTCATTCGATCTTTACATTTTCCACGCTCGTCCCTAGAAAGTAAGAGTACTCAGGCAAGTACCATCACACGGAACCTCTGATCCGCTGACTAAACAGTTGCTATATAATTGACTGCAACACGTGTCCAACCGTATATCACGCAATGCCAGAAAGAAAAGGGTAGGATATACAAAATGTAAGTCAACTATTATAATACATGGTTGCTGTCCACTTAGCTGTAATACGTGTCCGTATGTACCTCATGGAAAGAACAGAGAATTCGATCGTGAAACACGCGGTGTCAGTTAATTGCAATTGAAAACGCAGAGTGAATAAATAGGATTTGTCAACTTGGCTCCACAAGCCGGCGATTTTTCTCGTTCACGGCTGGCGGTCTCTTACACGCACGATTACCGACACCTTGCCGAAGAATGCAGACATTTGAACAAGTGGTTATCGAAAACGAAAGCCGACTGGTTACCCGGTTGTCCGGCAACTATCGCTGCCGGCGGGGTTCTAGTCTTCTTGTTTGCCGCGATATACTTCACTCCAAGTTCTCTCTCTCTCTCTCTCTCTCTCTCTCTCTCTATTTCGATTCGGAAAACGCGCACGCCGTATTTTATGTAACTGGCCGCCAGCCAGTGAAATGTCAGACCGTTTGCAAATCCATTGCAAACCTTGCTTGCACGTGGTTTTTCGGGAATTGTCAAGCGCTATCTTTCCAGGATCGGACTAACGACGTTCAAAAGCGATTGTTTAATGGTTTTCGTTTAATCACAACGGTGATTAGCGTGATAATCGTTTTTTAATGAGATGCGATGAGATTAGTATTAGTTGTAGCAAGTGCATTACTATGTTTGAACACCGGTCTGACCAATCTTTTGCAAAAATAATTGCAACCTCGCGAGTTGAAGAATTTTTCGACTAAACGTTCGATTAGATATGACTTGGAGGGAACTGTATAATGACACGCAGCCAATATATTTCAAGCTTTTCGACCGACGATGTTACGTAAAATGTACGTCTCGAGACTGGATTTCTTAGGTAACCGAGCGAAATAAAGAATAAAAGGCTCGAAGTAATATGCAAATGCGCCGATTCGAGAACGACAGCTCCGCTTTGGCTCCGCCATCTTTGCGATCCCAAGCTTTCGCGTGCTTAGATGTATTAATAACTCGAGTCGAGTTTGCCACTCGCTGTATTATTCCGCGGAACCGGAAGCCATCGCGCAGATACCGATTATCCGATCTCCGATTATCCGCTCGTCGATTTCACATTCTCTCGAAATCTTCCCTGGAGAAGTCTGTCAAATGGGTTTTAATTCGTCTCGCTTGTAAAATTTTACATCTCTCTTTCTCTCTCAGTTGACATTTTTATTTCGTAATTATCTCGCAGTTATAGTTACAAAACTTGCATATCTCTCCTTTCGAAAAAAAAAAACAAAAGTAATTCTTTCCATCGATATTATAATTTCTGACTTTCCTTGTTTTATTTCATTCGCGACGAATTCGTGCAATCCAATCACGCGAGAACTTTCCACAATGCGCTTAGAAAGGCGACACAAGAAACTGGAATACTGTTTCTTTTTTTTCTCTCTCTCTCTCTCTCTCTCTTTTCTTTTTTTCCTTCGTTTTTCTTGCTCCATCTGCTGAACGACCAATGGCTCTCTGACGATAATCGATACCGCGTTGCGCAAGCCGCAAGGGTTTTACTCGGCGAAATGCATTGTCGCGCTTTCCCGAATGTGTCAAATTACGGAAAGAGACCAGCGTTCAGTCTGTGATTCTCTTCGCCACCCTCGAGACCGCAGTTGACAGAGAGAATTTCTCTTCTCACGGCCCGTTACACTTATGTAAATAATCAAGGAATCGGCAAGCTCTCATCTCATCGATATGATAATCATACATTAAGATTTTATTCAGTACAAATGAACGATATTATTTTCTCTATAGATGCTGAAGAGTTACCAGACTGTTGCTAGAAATTGCTATTTAAAAAAAGAAATTGTAAAAATTAGCGTTGGATAGAAAACTACTGTTAGATCGTTAGATTATCGCTGTATCGAGAAACTCTGTCTGTCACAAAGTGATGGCGTTTACATCGATGTTACGTGGACGTAACGTACAAACTATGGAACGTGTTTCGGTGCTACGGTCGTGAAGAGAAATTTACAGGATCGTACGAGCAAAGTTCGGTATTCCTTGCGATTGACGATCGTCGATCGAGCCCTTTCGAAATGGAGAAAGTCGCTTTGTAGTTTTCAAATCCTGAAGAATTCGTGCTGCGTTCCATTAAAATCTAATTCTTTCTTTTTTTTTTTCTTCCATCCATTGAAATGCATCGAGGTGCATTGAGAAATCACGCGTGCGTGATTAATATTAATTATTTATCGCCTAAAACTCGAGCCAAGCCTAGATCAAGAAAAAACGTAATTTCATTCGTTAATGTTCAGTTTAATTGAACGAATTAATTGCAGTTACAATTCTAGATCAGATACTCTAAATCCGAATTATTTCCAAATTCCAACAGGAATTCCGAGGATTTCTTCCAATTTCCAACGGATGTTCCAGGACTTCCAAAGTCCTCTAATCGCGAACTCGAAGTTGACGCGTATAAACAAACGCGTAGTTCCATTGTACAAATTAGTAACATTTTGTACATAACCGCGTTCACGTCACGCGGGCAGATTTGTAGCGGCGTTTGTTTCCCAATTTCGGTGGCGAACGTCATGGAAATGCAACGGGGGGGGGGGGGGNATTCCTCGAAAGTGCCTGGCGAAACGACAGCCGAACTGATTTGTAGCGCGCTTGAATTTCACACGTGCTATGGTAAAACAAATGACCTCTCTTTCTCTCTCGTAATAAGAAAAATATTTCCATGTGTCGAGCCACGGTGTGTGCGACACACTCGGGATCGATTGTGGCGATCATGGCGAATTGTAATAAGGTTCTCGATCGGTTTCGGTGGAAAAATGTTGAGCAAGACCGCAGTAGAGTGTGAAATAAGTTTATTTATCACGCTACGGGCAGAAAATTGACATTTCACGGAGTCTAACGTGCGGCGGTATATCCTTTCGTAACAGTTTCGCAACAGTTTTGTTCTTCTGTTTTATTAAAGACGCGCATTAAATATGGATAGTGTCTGCTCTCGCGGGCGCGAGATCGCACGATAGCGGATTTATTGTAACACGGAAACGCGGCGGAGATATAAATGATCGATTCACGTCGTACGTAACGTGCCAATGGCCCACGATCAGACACGTCTGATTTCATTTCCTCTTGATGCTCTCTTTAGGCTTGTAATCGTTGAAATCTGACAATGAGTTACGTCGTTGATGGCCTCTGATCTACATGCTCTTTGTAACCGTTGAATTCTGACAACGAGTTACCGATCTCGATGGTCGGTGATCTATCCTTCTATCATTCGCCGCGGAAGATTAAATCTTCAATAACAGATTTCTGGTAAATTTCTGATTCAAACAACTTTGTCTTCTGTTACGACTGATCTCGGTTTATTATAACTTTCCTTCCACATGACGTTCTTTTTTCGAAATAACGACAATGTAATTCTCTTCCAGTTTCAGTGAAGTTAATTTTACGTTCCTTGGAAACGACAGCTAGAGAAATAGCTAAAATCGGGGAAAGTCGCTGAACGAGAAACTTAGATACCATAGATTTTTATCTAGAAACTAAAGTTGCTTCCACGCCAGTCCTTCGTGGAATTCCCGAAACTGAAAATTTTTTTGGGAATTCAGGTATCCCTGAGGCACGAGCCTCAACACAACCGCGCGTGCGCGCGCGCAAGCAGATGAATAAACGAAATTATTATTCGGGACAGGAACAGTCTATCCGTTCTTTGTATGTTAATAAACGAGCCGAGAGTCCCGCGGAATTTCGTTCGCTGGAAATATTGTCGCTCGAATTCCGCGCGACCGCGGGCATTTTGAAAGTATAATAAGGCAGACACGCGAGCCAGGCATAAAGAGGTATCGCCGGGGCGATCAACAAATCGGTCATTTAAGCGAGCAATCGAACGGCGAGCGGAGATTTGTTTTCCATGTGTAACAATTTACATAATCGGAGCTGGCAATCGCTCATAAGCTCGCAGGCTAGAGTCTGACTTCTATCTAAACGTAAAGAGAGGGGAAACAGACGAAAGTTTCGCTAGCGAGATTTATTTAGGAAGGTTATTGTTCCTACACCGAGAGATCTTAACTTGCGTTCGACTTTTCAGTGGAATTGTAACGAGTTACAAGTTATCTTATGTCTGCGCATAAATTACATTTCTACTGGAATTCTATTGAGTCGTTGGTTTCGTCATTTGCAGTTCAACTTCATCTCGCCTGTCAGTGCGTGTTCCACAATGTTTTATCATTGTTTCACGATTGATTTTCGAGTTTTTAGTTTCTTTCTGCCTATTTTTTTTTCTAAATAAAACACCAAATTGTAAGGAAAAATTAATCTTATTAATTTCGAATTGAATTTAAGTTCAAACGTCATTTTGCTTTTTGTGTACTTTAATCTGTAATCTGTAATTTTTTTTAAAATTAATAATAAAAAAGTGACAGATTTATTTTAGTAGGAAGTGGCTTTTGGCCCACCCTGTATAAACAAATTGTACGAGCACTCTTAAGCAACTGTCTTCCAGAATATTATATATTTGGAAATTAGTTTGTAATTTCGAGTAATTGGAATTTAGGTACCTTGAGAATTCAAATATTCGGCATTAGATCTACCGGTGATTAGGGATTCGGGCACGAAAGAATAAAGTAACTTTCAAACTGGAGTGAACAAATTCTGATCATTCAGATGCACGGAATCTAATTCCTATTTTCTCGAACGTTTTATACATATTCAATTGGCGGTTCTGGTTCTCTCGCTTTCAACGAGGCACTCGTTCAACGTTCGCGTCGCACCAGCTGGAATGACGTGCTGTAAGCAGAGCGAATCTCCCATTCTCTCTCTCTCTCTCTCTCTCTCTCTCTCTCGTATCGAGCTGGTCTACGATCGCCGATTTCGTGGCACGGTATTCCACCTTCCTCGGACGTTGTGCTTCAATTCGAAACGATTTTATGGAAAGTGAAAGCAAACGTAACATCGTTTGCCGGTGATCAATTAGTCTTTGTCTAAATCGTACGATTCCCACGATGCGGCGAATCTTGATCTAAATACTCTACCGGGATACTAAAATGTCTTTCACCATGAATATTCCGTCATGGTTCTAAACAGGTACATAATATCTTCGTGGCCGGCGAATTCCGCGTGATCTAGATCCGGAATTCGACGCGTAAATTAACTTGGTACTTTGGTAACTCGATGGTACCTTGAGAATTTGAACAATTGGAATTCAACTTTCAAACAATATAGCATGTTTGGAACTTGGATACCTTAAAAATGATCTTGCACATCGGGTACCCTCGAGAGTCACTGTCACAGAACTCAGGTACTTTGAAAAATAATTTCATTTGGAATTCAGGTATCTAAAAATTCAAATATTTGAAGTACACGCAGCGTAGATTTAATAGCCTTAAATAGCCTAATAGATTTAATATTTGGATACTTTAGAAATTATTTTGCACGTCGGGAATTGGATAACTCGAGAATTCACGCTTGCAGAACTCAGGTATTTTGAAAAAATCTCATTTGGAATGTAGATATTTGAAAATTCAAATATTTAAAGTTCACGTAGCTTAGATTTAAAAATTATTCTGCACGTTGGGAATTGACACTCGTAAAACTCAGGTACTTTGAAAGATAATCTCGTTTGGAATTCAGGTATCTAAAAATTCAAATATTTAAAATTCAGGTAGCCTCGATCGAATATTACAACTTAAGAATGATCTTGCACGTTGGCAATCAGGTACTTTGCTCGAGGAACTCAGGTACTTTGAAAGAAATTGCTCTTGTTTGAAATTTAAACGTCCAATTGCAATTACTTGAAATTCACGCATCTTGGATTTAATAGAATTCAGCAACGTTAACATGTTATAAAAATTATCCTAGTCATTAGCGACCTAATTTCGAGTCGAGATAGTATTCCAATCGATTCGTTCCATATCCGGGAATGCACGGAAAAGAAATTTCATCCACGATTCATCCTCCTTTTCCTACGACGTTACGTAACCAAGTTAATTATCTCCGAGTCGATCGACTCCTCGCGACGTGTCTTCTTACCTAATCGATCGCTATCGCGATCGATCTTCGACCAAAAACACGAGCTCGACGAAATGTCTTTTTCGTCGCCCTGAAGGAACACCTGTGTCCCTCAGTTTCGAAGCGCGACCATCCCAAGAGCTATCGACGGTGAAAATCTTCCTAGAGCTCACGGAACTCGCTTCGGGATACATAAATCAGCTAGGAGATCGAGAGTTGCGAACCCGGGATTCTATATCTACGGATGAATGGGTGGATCGTGTGGACTACTTCTGCTTTCTTCACTCCGAACATCGTGCTCGCTGAAAGAATTGTTTGCACAGTAGGATTACATAGGTTTGCACATAAATGCGCGTCGATTTATTTTACAATATACTTTATATTTTATATCTAGGTTTTAGTTTGAAGGAAATAGTTAGCTTGCTATGTTTTTAAAATGGAAAAATCGCATTTAAATTTAGGCTTTAGAAGAATTATGGAAATTTAAATTTAAAAAAAAATTGAAAGATTTAAAAATTTAATTGAATTATTCTTCTTGAACTCTTAAATTATTGAATTCCCGAAACTCTCGAATCTCTAAGAATCCTCAAGTTCGTAAGTACCAACTCGCGATTTGCATCAACTATCACTTTGCAAAGTATAGTATCTCTCCCGTAAGAGTGTCCGTGAAAGTGTTAAATTGGCAAGCGTCTCCTTGGACAAACGAGCATTGCACCATCCTGTGGCTATTTCAATCTCGACCAAATTACAATATTCATAACAGCATTGTCAAGTGTCAAGGTAACGGCAACGGAGGATTTATTTGCCAACGGTGCTAGTCTAAAGATCACACGTCGGGCGCATCCTCGACTTTCTAAAACGATCGATCCATCGCTCGAGTCGTCGCTTCTTCTTCGTTTCGAGGGAAAAAGAACGATTTTCTCGAGTTACGTTACACGGTTGGAGTTGAACAATCCCTTTTTCTCAGCGGAGAAATCCTGATCCTCGTTTCCGCTCGCAGATCGATCCACCGGATATTGCCCACGGTCTCGCTTGTCGTCCTTCGTGCACTCATTGTCAGTCTTCAGTTGTGCATTGTCTCCAACAGTTCTACGTGGCTCAATTTTGGTCCTCGACTCTCTAAAACGGACTTCAACATTTCGAATGTTTGCATCAATATTGAAGATTGCCGATTGAGTCTCTATAATTTGATTTCTTACAAATGTGCGATGATATTTCAGGTTCAGGTACCTTGTGAAATCAGTCACTTGGAAATCAGGTACAGGTAATCAATTAGGCTAGCAGTGTCTTGGAAATTTAAATAATAATTTTGAAAGTTGAATATTTAAATATTTAAAACTTTGGTATATCGCAATATTTTGGGCATATTGCAATTGGAAGTGTTTTTCGAATTTTTGTTTAATTACCAGATCGCGAGTTTAATATCTCAGGTTTGGGTAAAATCAGTTATTTAGAAATTAGGCATCTCACAGTTAGCCTACCGATATCTTGCAAGTTTAAATAATAATCTTGAAAGTTAGCTAGCTTGAATGTTTAAATATTTAAAACTTGGGCATGTTACAATATCATACAATATATTTTTAAAATCCATTACGCTTTACATTACATTATAGCGAGGAGCACGCTTGATTTGGAATTCACTTTCCTTTTCAGCCGTGGAATTAGAACACGACCCCGTGGAAATCAGTGAATACAACAGCAAATCAACCGTGCCTCGTTCAGTAAGACCATTGCGAAGTTTCGGACGATTTTTGTTCGGCTATTGACGAAGAAGAAACGAATGATGTTAGATGAGCAATAGATTTGCGGATTCTGTTCCATCCTTGGACTGATTTCATCTTGAACAGTGTTTGTGAATACACTGCTTTTATGAATATCTTGCAAGATACGTTTTAGAAAATTATTCAATGATGGAGAAGTTGAATGATATTTTATGTTGGAAAATGTTCGAAACGTTGAAGTAAAATATTTTTATTCGACACCTTTCGTGAAGTACTAGGTATATTTCGTCTAGGTATATTATCGTCTATTAATAATTGGATTCTTCGCGTAAAGTTATTATTATTTCAAATTTTAAAGCTAGCTATTTATATGTTTCTAAGGACTACATTAAATATTTTTTAATGTTAAGTAAGAAAACGGATGAAAAAGTTTCTTCAGAGAATGACTTGAATGGTTGAAAGGTTGAATATTTTCCAGAAGAAAAATGTTCTTAATTAGAAAGAATTAATTATTCGTAAGAAATGAATGTTGAGATACCCTAGAAATTACTCTGCTGGCATACTTTTGACAAGGAAAAATGATTGGAAAGTACTTCAGATATTTCTAGCAAAGCATTTCGATATCGTTGGAAAGTGTTTGATGTGCCAGAAATTGCAGAAAGTGAAAGAGGTGAAGTCCTTTCTCAGTTTATTTCGTTCTAGTTTCTTCTCTCGAGCGAGAAGTGTAGATTATGCAGGAATTATATAAACTGGGGCATGAAATTTTGAAGTAACGTCCGATGAAAAACAGTTGTGTAACTCGTGGAAGAATATCACAAAACACGTAGATGATAATCATTGTTCGTTGCAGCGAACTTTTATGTAAGATAGCTTGCTGTATCGATGAGGATAAAAATTTGAATTCCATTTATTCCGTGCAATACGCTTCGAGTATTGGAAATATTTTACGCTTATTGCAACATTTACCATGCAACTTTGCAATAAAATGGCAGCGAATGTCCCAGAGAACCTACGATACTAAATATTAATACCACAATGTTAAAAAGATACTTTTAAAAGAGTTCATTCCTAAAAAAATGTCGTAGTACGCGGTTCAGAAACTGGGGGGAGGGAATGTGTTACAAAGCGTTGGAAAGTAAACGCTGCAAGTCGTAATAAGAGTAACTGTATAATTTTCTGGCGAGTGTCCAAAGGCGTGGCATCGATCGTTTTAAAACCTGTACGACCGTTCGCGATACAGAATCGGGGAAAGTCGTTCGCCATGGAAACGAGTCACGGCCGATGTGCCGGTTTTACGTAAGGTGAAAATCGTCTTTCAGGCGAGCGAGCGTCACCGCGGATGCAGAGGAGAGAAAGAAACCGCGCGACCGTGCCTACGATCCACTACGTTCTCTGCAAATCACATTTTTTCACGCAACTGTGCGTTTCTATTGCACTAACAAAAAAAAAAAAAAAAAAAAAAAAAAANTCTCGAAAACGAGCATCTGAATTTCTGGACGTGAGCACTCGTCCCTCTCGCCAGTGGTGGAGACGTGAAATTCCGGACGAGTCCTCGACGAGAGCGGTTACGGTACAAGGGACGAAAGAGCACGGCTCATCAGGAATTGCACGCACGTTAATGGCGGCCGTGTTCCTCGATTTCGTATTCACGGCGGGAGGGAAACGTTCGGTGGACGTCCCCGCGACACGCAGAATACCACGATCGGGTAGGTTCATTTCTATTACGAGACCTGACGAAATTTTGTTCCTCTATTCTTTGTTCCTCCATTCTGAATCCCTCTATTCTTCTTCTTTATATATATAATATTAATTATTATTATATTTATATATATTTGTGGATCAACGTAGACGTGATTGAATTTTATTTTAATATTTATTCGACGTTTCCTTCTCACAATCACGAATCGAGTTATAAAATCAGTCAGCTCATTCGGTCGTCCGTTGTCGTGAAAATGAACTTCACTTATTCATCTCGTTGTTTCGTCAAAATTTGTCACTACTCGGAGGAGAATCTGCTGCGCGCAGGGATCGCGAAGACGCGAAGGAAGCGTGGCCGCGGCGAAAACAGCGATTCCGTTGGCCGTTTCGTCGCTCGCAGTGAGGCACCGTTACCCGATCGCATTTCGACGTGCTCGACCTGAATTAATTCCGCTGCAACGCGGCCATTGTGCCCCTGCGACGAGGACTTTCGAGTGCGCCGCTGTCGATCCGCTGCACATGTTCGAATTTCATCGATCCGAACGATGATCGAGGCTCTGCCCTTCCAGTGAACTTTTGTTCCAGCGAAATTTCTTGATAATTTCGATTCAGATCTTTCTCGACCAGATCTCTGCATCTCTGATTCATTAGGTTTTGAACGTTGGATTTTAGAGAGAGAGAGAGAGAGAAAAAGAAAGAATTAATTACTTAAAGAAAATTAATTCTCCATCGATAGGGAATATCATCTGCAGCAGAACAACACGATCTTCAGAACGCGATTACTTGCGTTCCACGTATGATCGATTCGAACGTGGTTGTTTCACAAGACTAATTGCTTTTAATTGATCGGACAGGCGCAATCGTCGGCCCGAATGCGAGTTCTGATCGATCAGAAAATTCCTGCTTTTCAAGACGGGCGAATAATGGATGGTAATAATGCAACGATGCTAAGCGATGCTAATTGCGAGTAAATTGCACGGAGGCGTACTGGAATCTCTCTCTCTCTCTCTCTCTCTCTCTCATTTTCTCTTTCTCTTTTTCTGTAAAGTGAATTCGTCCCTATCCGCTTCCTCTCTCGAATCTGAGACCTATTTTCCAAGTTGCTCCTTTCAAAATTAAATTTCGTAACATTTCCATTTCAATGACACTACAGTGAAACAAAATGTTCGACAAAGATTAACATTGAGAAAAAATTCGTCTGTTTCAGGCTGAAGGAATTGACCGTAGCCATGAACCTCGCGCTGCATGGATTTTTGTTGCAGGGTGAGTCTCATCAACTTTTATTAGTCCTCCAAGAATAATAATTCTAACATGGAGGAAACGACCAATTTTAAATAGGAATAACGAAGTATGAATAATCCTGTAAAGTCAAATTCAACCCTGTTTGCACACGCGTGTGCTCGAAATAACGGTATGCAATATGCTGCATCGCGGGAACAATGAATCCAAGGAGGAATATGCAGCTCCGGACCGAGGGTTGACCTAACTCAACTTGCCTCGTTGCATACTCTCGAAAGTCGTAGGGAAATCGAACAATGCATGCAACTGCCTGCATCAGACCATGCACCACGCGCATTTTCGTACGTTTGATATTAAGTTTTTTCTTCTCAGTTTTGCAGTATGAAAATGATACTGGATTTTTTTCTTCGTGTTTTACATTTCATATTTTTAATTACGAAAATAATCACTGACAACGTCGAAGAAATTATTGATAGAAAATGTAGACGAAGCAAGGTTTAATTAAAACCTGGATGGATTTGAAATTTACAATTAAAATTCGCGATCTCGCTAGTTTCGCTTTTTTTTTCGAATTTATCACTGCGTTGCGCAATATGATTTGTTGTCATTACCTCGCGACTTGTGAAAACCGAATGATATACAAGGAGAGATACGGCGATAATTTGAATATATAACACGACGTAACATAAAATTTGCGAGACGATCTGCGACTCGTGCGTTACTATTTCAAGCGGCACGTCTTAATTAACGATTGCGAAGCATAGTCGAATTCTACACTACTCGACAGTCGCGAAGCAGAAGAAATGAAGAAACCGGTGATTCTTGAGCAATTAACGGAGTGTACGCGCACCGAAACTATTCGCGATTCTCCCGCCGTACGAGATCCTCTCCTTTCCTCTCATCGGCGCGATTCATTCGCGATTCTCGTATCGTGGCCGGCGCGGCGTACGGTCTCATGTTTACGTTCACGTAGGAAACACCTTGACTCGACACGAAAACCCAGTTAACACCGCGACATGCCATCTACTTAGCCGCGGGGACGTGCTCTGTCACCGATTAGGTGCGCCTTTTTTTCTTTTCTTTTTTTTTTTAAGAGCTGTTTAAATTAATTTATCTAAAATTTCTTCACTCTTGGCGCTCTTTGTTTTCTTTTTTTTTTTTTTTTTT